>JAPQLA010000004.1:1411100-1425486 GCA_029822935.1 Naso vlamingii | reverse complement strand
CACCACATAGATATATATATATATATATATATATATATATATATATATATATATATATATAGGCCTATTTACCCTCACAGCATAGCTCATGTAAACTCAACAAAACTCACAGCTTCAGGAGCACAGTTTCTCATTCCCTCTTTCTCTTTTTAAAATGATTTTAAAATCATCCTAAATAGACAAAAGTGTCTTAGAATAGGTTAACTTTAACAGGAAGGCAGGATCCAGTACAAATGAAGCCCGGCTTGTATACAGTGTTTTCCTAACCATATACTTCTATGATCTAAGAGGTTGGTTTTAGTATTTTAAACTTTTCCATGTGTGCAGTAATGCCACAGCAGCAAATATGGTGGCACAGTTCAGCAGCAAAACTAAAAACTGCAGATATTAAGTTGACAGGACAGAGGAAACAGCATTAAACTTTTAGCTTCTGAAGACAGTGATGGAGTCGTAATAGTGACGTTACAACTCCATGTCCTCTGTGGACTCTCACTCATTTCTGCACTTTTGTACACTTACATTGTGGTGCGAACTGCGCACCCCTGTCTCTTCTCACTCAGGGCATTTGGTCACGTTATCTGCATGACTAAATGTCTATTTTAGACATTACCACGTTCTTCCCCTAACACCCGAAAGTGGGGGGACAAAAGGTCTCTGTGTCCCTCTTTTTCTGGCACCAGTGCCTACTAGAATGCAGCCTGATAATTTTAAAATGTTGCTTTAATCATCCCTTCTGGCTCCCATTAAGAACCTCTAAATTGAGAGAATAAACTTCAGAAATAAAATTCAAAGTAACTTGTGCACATGGATAACCGACAAGAACTAAATTTGGAGAAGTGAACTAAATTTTTCTTTAAAATTGCCCCGTTCAAAAGCCCTGGACAGGCCTTTGTGTGATTGGTTGAACCTTGTTTAACTCCTTGCTCTCATGAACCTCTAAATGGGCCTTGACAGTATTTCCTCAGTGGTTGAAAGTTTGTGGATATCCTGGTTAACCAGGACAGTGTTTCTTGCCAACAGTCATTTTGAATATTCTCAAACGTTTTTGCCACTACAAAAGGGATCCAAAACGCTCTGCATAGTTTGATAACCAGCAACTATTTTGTTATTTGAGTGAACTTTTCCTTTAACACCTACCTCAGCATGGATCTGTATTTCATCTACAGAGTGATTCATCTTCTCATTATACCACCTTGGAGGGAAAACCAAAACCAATCCATGGGCATGACGTTAGAAGTGTGCTAAAAACCTATTTTCTGCACGGGTAGTGCGCGTGAGTGTGTATGAACGCCCCCTTGTAGCAGAGCGGAACCGTGCTCGTGTTAGTATGTATGTGGGACACGCAGCCCTCAGGACACACAAGCATCAAACACTAGGCCATGTTGTGGCCTTCGGCCACGCCTGCAATATGTTGTCAGTGTGTGTTGAACTGCTATCATACATCTGATCAGTCCTATTAATCATGTTCAGCCATTCAGAGTCAGGAAGACAAGAGGTTAAAGCCAAAACCAGGGCATTACAGAGCGAAAGGAGGGTGAATATTGTAAATGGCTGACAACTGAAAGTAATTTAATTAAATACTGATTTGGGATTACTTGTCAGTCAGTGAAATCACTGTATTTTTGCCGATCATGTAATGTATGAAGAAGCTTTGGATTGATAACAGTTATATTGTTGATATTTAACGATAATATCACAATACAGCAATAGTGCAATACTCAATGTATTGTAAGAAAATTACATAACAAGATATCGCAGTATCTGTCTAAACACAAAATGCGTACATCACATACATGAATACAAAGTGTTGTTTGTCCCATTGATTTTTTTTTCCAATTTAAAGTTTTTTTAAAAAAAACAGGTTTGTAAACATACAAACATTCAGGTGATAAACAAACTATAACTATACAATCAAGGAGATAAATAGCAAAGTAAGTATATTTAACATAAATAAAGAAAAATAAACAAAATATATAAAATATGCCAGGGGTCAACATAAATAAAACTTTATTAAAAATATTAAAATGGGAGGACAGTCTTGCAATTTTAGCAGGTTTTTTGTTTTTTGCTGTTGTTATAGTTTTAACTTCATTTCTTTCTTAAAAAACAAGAAAATGAGGTTTAACGTTAGCCAATTTACACATATAAAATTTTGCAAGACTAATAATAAGATTGATAAGAAAACACTTTTTCCAGCAAATATGTCAGTGTTTGTCCCACTGATGTTGGAGAAGTCGAAGTGGGTCAAGACTTTAGACTAGAGAGCAGATGAGGCATCAGTTAACTTTACATTCTTTTCACCATTGTCCATCATTATCCAACTGTCAACTTCTTCTTTGGGCAGTTAATTAATGCTTACATTATCCACATTCATGTCATGAGTATCACCTCAAGAAATCATGAAGTAGAAACAGTGGTGAGTCAAACTGACGGTGAAATCTGTTAACAGCACCTTATTATTTTAATTAAAATGTTGATATTTGGTGCCAGCAACTTAATAATCGTATCTCAGGACGACGATATATTGCTATATCAATATATTAACTGTGGTGTGACTATGCTGGTTTCACAGAAACTTGAACAAACACAGTGGGTGTGCGGTCAGGCACAGTGAACAGCAGATGATCCAGAACCTTAATTTGATTTATTGCTCTTTGTCAAGGTGATGTGGCAGGGGTAAGCTGACAACATTGAGTGCTGGTGTCATCTAAACAGAAACAGATAAATCTAATTACTAAAATTATTCTCTCTATGTACAAAGGAAATAACTGTTTAACAGATAACTGAATTAATATAATGTGCAGCCATCAACCATTCTAATGTAACATAAATGGTCCAAATATTAAGACATTTAGACATAAATTGCTGCACACAAGGGAACTCACAGAATCACACAGACAAACAATTGCTGTCAGGGAGAGCAGTGATCTGCTGCAGAGTGTGGAAAAGGGCCCACACCTGCACTCAATCCTATATGTATAAGTTCTGTCCACCTCAGTCTCCTTCTTCCTGCTCCTCCTTAGCCAACTCCTCCTCCAGCCATGCTCTTTAAAACAGCCGCCCCTCAAATATGATTTAGAGTATTTGACTCCTGTGAGGAGCATCAAGGGACAGGATAGGGTCTTGATCCAAAATGGCAGGTAAGGCAATCAGTTTGCAAACAGGGCCTTCATAGGTTCTCCCCTTGATGTTAACCTCTACCACGTGAACTTTTCCATCTGGACTTGGTAGAAGACTAGTGATGGAGGCAGGGTCCCTCTTTGGGCCGGGCAGGAGGCCGGCGGCCCAGGCGTAGCCCCTCTGTGGACTGGACAGGACTGGATGACAATGTCAGGAGTGCAGGGATGTGCAAGCCAGTGACAGGACAGCCAGAGTGCAGACCAGCAACGAGGAGACAGGAGAGCCAGGGGATGGAGTTGGCCGGGCTGCCAACAGGGAGCCTGGAGCTGGAGTTGCCCTGGGAGCAGGCACAGGGTTCACCCAGGGAGCAAGCATGGGGGTTGCCCTGGGAGCAGGCACAGAGGTCGCTCTGGGAGCAGACCAGCTAGCAGGAAAGGGAGCCAGCCGTAGGGCAGAATGGGGAGCAGGAATAGAAGCTCTCTTAATTCGCAGTAGTGGAGTGGTGTATCTGTTGATACCAGCAACTGCAACACGTACAGTCTTGGATTTGAGCTGAGCCAGAGCTTCGAGGTCCTGCTTTGATCTGGCTGTGGATTTGCTACTCTGGAATGGGAGAACATCAACCTGCCACAGCTTCTCCACATTGCAGCGGAGATCTGACGAAATTGACTGATTCTCAAGGTTTAGGGTCTGGACTACATTTACTGATTCAAGGTCAACAGTGCCAGTGTCTTCAGGAGAGCTGGGAAGCATAGTAGGACCTTGAAGAGCCCAGCCTAAGCAGGTGTGTACAGCAGCGGAGCCCTCACCAGGACCGAGGTGCACCCTTTCAATGGGGCAGAGAAGATGAGAATTGTCTGACCCAGTAAGTAAGATGGGCTTAACTTGAGTGAATGGCTGGATAGGTAAACCTTGCAGGTGCCTGAATCGGCAGAAAATCTGAGCTGGGTGGGCCTGCTCAGCCAAGCCAAGATGGATGGATGTAAAGGCTTCCTGGATGGATGTAAAGGCTGATAGGGAACTTCTTCAGGTGGTTGGAAGCAGAGGAGATGTTGAAGGTCACCTTACTACTTTCAAGGGTCTCAGTGCCTTGACGAACAGTTCTTAGGGCAAGGGACTCGGCCGCCTGTCCAACTCAAGGTAAGAAGCATCAGTGGACATTAGCATGGTCTGTTGGGAGCCGTCATCAAGGACAGCGTAGGTCTCAAGCTCTTTACCTTTGAAGCTTAAGAGCACTTTCAAAACCTTAAGTAGGACTTTGGAGCTACAACTGGAACGGATGCGATAAGAGACGCCAGTAGGGGGCTTTCTACTGTTAGCTTCACGCAGGATACCAAGGTGCTTTCTCTTGCATTTGGAACAGGGTTTCTTGAGGTCGCAATCTAGTTAGAAGACTAGGGATGGAGGCAGGGCCTTTATCACTGGTCTGTGCCCGTGATCACGGTGATCATGGGCACATCGCCAGCTGCAGTTATTGGCAAGGATCCGGTTTCTTATATCATCAGGATTCAACTGGCAGAATTCAGGACATACACTTAGATGGTGGGTGCCAGTACCGCAGTAGGGGCAGGTAGGTCTTTGCTTGCTTCCTGTGGACTTTGAGGGTGCAGTATTCAGGGTCTTTGGAGCAGAAGATGTTGGTGCGCTCCTAGCTCCATGTGGTAGCTATGGGGTAACTGGGTTTTGTTGGTGGTTCCTGTCCTGTCCATAGTTTTGCATTCTTTGGCTGTAACTGACTTGTGATGTTACCAGCTGGCACTCTGCTTCCATTTCCAACCAGGTGGCAAAATTAGTAAGGCTGTAGGAGGCTCCAGGATGGGTGGTGTGAGCATAGAGAGCATAGTTAGCCCCTTGCTCTGGGGGCAGCTTAGCCTGAAGGTTCTGCACATGGGAAGCACAAGCTAACTCTGCTTGCCCTTCTACACTGCCCAAGGACTGCGGCATGCCAACTAATGCTCTAACTCTGCGGGCAAAATCACTGAAGCCTGCTGAGTCACCAGCTCGGAGAGGCGGAAGGCACTGATTTCACTGAGCACCAACTGATGGGGTTGACCATAACACTGTTGAAGGGCAGCCAGCGCATGGAAGTAAGGATATGGGCTGTTGGCACAGGAGAGAGCAAGGCGACGAGCAGAATTCAGTTTTAGGTGGCCAAGCAAAATATGGTATCTGAACTGCTCAGGTTCCTCCAGGGACAGAAGATTATGGAAGGCCATTTTGAGCAGGGCAAATTCCTGGGGGTCATCATGAACGAAATTAGGGAATGAAGGGCCTTCATGGCGGGACTTAAAAACAGCAGACTGGTAAGTAGACCATGAAGATGATGTCACCTGAGATCACTGTTGCGCACGAGGATGGAATGGAGCAGCTGCCTGCGGAGGTGCAGGTTGGGAAGGCATGCCAGCTGCAGCTGGTATGTACTGAAAAGGAGCACACCCTTAGGTGTGGAGGCTGATGGTTGGAGGACTACAGCGCAGCAGGCTGTGCTGCAGGTTGAGTCACAACGGGGGGAGCGACGGGGGGGGGGTAAGGAGGCAGCAGGCTGTGGGAGGCCTGGTGCTGAAACCAAAGAGGAACAAGTAGGGTGAGCCTTAATTAATCCATCCTCTACTGACACTGAGGTGTGTGGTGCCGCAGCGTGCACAGGGTTATAGGCAGGCATCACACTGGGGGCAGCAGGAGATGGCTGAGGTAAATGATGCATGAGCGGAGGTTCTGGCATAGGCAACATAGATTTAGGTGGTGGAGGGAGGGCTGTACCACTGAAAGCAGGAGGGGATGGGAGCCCCTGGTCAAAATGCTTAGCCAGGCCCTCATGTTTCTTCAAGCAGTGACAAAGCACCTCTACTAAAGACTGACCAACTTAGCATGAGCGATCATACTCATGAGGAGGATGTTTACAGTGGGCTGGAGTAGCATGAGTAGAAGCCTCACCTGAACCGGTAAAATTATAAGGAGAAGCCACGCTATCTAGCTGGTTGGCTAATGTTGGCGCCGAAGCTGTAAGCTGAATCATCATTTTACGAAGCTCATCAACATCCTTTTGTATATTTCTGACGCTTTAGGAGCATGTTGGGAGGTTAATGGCTGGCTATCCATCTGGTGAGGGTAAGATAAAGAGGCCTGTGCTTGACCAGGCTGGGATGTCTCATAGTTATAGCCAACATACTGTGTATTATAATAAGCAAGAAAAGAGAGGGGTTGATTTTGCCCATTTGATCTCCTTGATGCTCCATCCATAGCATTTGTTGGCTCTGACTCAAGGACCATATAAAATACTTGATATTAAAGACTGTGTTGAGGCTATGCTGGTTTCACAGAAACTTGGACAAACACTGTGGGTGTGTGGTCATTCACAGTGAACAGCAGAAGATCCAGAACCTTAACTTGATTTATTGCTCTTTGTCAAGGTGATATGGCAGGGGTAAGCTGACAACATTGAGTGCTGGTGTTATCTAAACAGAAACAGATAAATCTAATTACTAAAATTATTCTCTCTGTGTACAAAGGAAATAACTGTTTAACAGATAACTGAATTAATATAATGTGCAGCCATCAACCATTCTAATGTAACATAAATGTTCCAAATATTAAGACATTTAGACATAAATTGCTGCACACAGGGGAACTCATGGAATCACACAGACAAACAATTGCTGCCAGGGAGAGCAGTGATCTGCTGCAGAGTGTGGAAAAGGGTCCACACCTGCACTCAATCCTGTATTTATAAGTTCTGTCCACCTCAGTCTCCTTCTTCCTGCTCCTCCTTAGCCAACTCCTCCTCCAGCCATGCTCTTCACAACACAATATTTTGTCCCATCCCAGTGTTTTTACTTTAACTTTTAAAATTGTCAAACAACGCTTTTTTCACTGAAGACATTTTAACACATTTTAGTAGAAAACCCAGAGGTGTAGATTAAAATATAAGTGAAGGTCTATGAATTAAATTCTGTTAAATCATTCAGTTTTAAGGTATTATTGTTTCAGAGTATTTTCTGGTATTGCTGGTTGACTGTCACTGGTTGGGACACCGCAATACAACAAAACCATTGTTCATGTTAACCCAGTAACACTTGTGCTTTTGTAAACCTGTCAATATGTCAGCTGTGAAAAAAGAAAATAAAACCCAAATGTTTTTGTAATAGTCTAAAACATGGTACACAACAAAAACAGTGTTAATGTCATTATGAGACTGTTAAAATCAACTTCACAGTTACATACACATGCTTCTCCACTGACTGCTAAGTACGACAGCAGAATTTATTTAAAAACTGTACACTTCAATTCTTACACTGGAACAGAGCTTTCAGAGTTTTAAAGGCACATGACAAATAAACTTGAACTGAACTGAGCTTGTTTGCACTTTCAAAGCAAAAAAATAAAATTCCCCGGTTAGTTACCCTTTATTTAGCCCACCTACAGGACTGAATATTTGTATGCATTGTTAAATATTACCAGGGTGGGAAGTAACAAAGCACTAATACTTGTTTCTGATGTAAGTAGATTTTTCAGGTATCTGCGCTTTACTTAAGTATTTATTTTCTTGACAGCTTTTGACTTTTCCTCTCTACATTTGAGCACAAATATCTTAAATTTGTCCTCGATACATTTTCCAAACAGTCTCGTTACTTTAGTTTGAATGCTTCTGTCTTTGTGGCTGAGCTCAGGATGCTTTACCAACCCAAAATGTCGCTATTTGACATTCTGGGAATGAGACTCAACAATCAACTAATTTTGTGGTGCGTTTAGGAACAACTCGGACAAATCCTACTGATTCTGCCTTTAAAGTTTAATAGTCTTTGTGTTATATTAATGTGACATGAGCTTCGGTTAGCTTTGCAGAGAAATGGCCACTAGAAATGTCCTTCAGAGTGAAACTTGTTACTTTTATACTTAAAGTACATTTAACAACCTGTACTTTATTACTTTTACTTGAGTAAAGAAGTCTGTAAATAATAATATCTGTAGGTGGACTATCCAGATGAAGTGTTACCAGACAGTCGGTCACCATCTACACCGAATCACCAAGATAGGGTGGGGCCACACATGCAGGAAATTAACAGTAGCAAATATTCACCTTCTGTTCATGTTTAGTCTATGCACGGCAAAGGCTGTGTATGTGTGAAGTTCAGCTTTGGTGAACTTAGAAATGAATTTTGTTTTGGTAGGCGATGCATTTGCACATGTGACCACATCCACTTGCTGCCACTTTTAACACGGGACACACTTTGATTCATTACTCACTGGACACTACCCAGTCTGAAAGGGTGATCTAACACCCTTTCAAAATGTTATTTCTGTGTCCAAGCTCATCTTTTTTAATGTGCCACAGTGCCGTGTCCCATGTTGTTTAAACAGATTTGACTTTTTTCTGCCACTTAACTTTTATTCTGCCACTTAGCGATGAGAAAGACAAGCGAACATGACTGCGGCTGAATAAGTATGATAAACGAATGAAGAGTCTCAGCTTTAGCCAGTTCATGCTAAGGTTAGCTGGCTAACATAAGCATCCATTCACTTAAAGCAAACCGACCCTGTGTGAATATCCTCCATAGAAGTTGTGGTTTTTATAACATCAGGGTGTTAGGAATACTGTAATCCTGTTTGCAACAGCTGCATATATATATATATATGTATATATATATCCAATATAAATCAAAGAGACAGAGCTCATACATTAAAAACAGAGAACCAGCTATAAACAGGGCCAACAGGAAAAAAATGTAGTTAAAAACAAGTCCAGACAGAACATGTGGAAACAAAGACACGTCCAGACAAATACGCCTTTAACTGCTTTTCAAGTGTCAACAGTCCCAAAAGACCACAAGTCCAGGGGCAGCTCGAGTTAAATTTTGTGCTAAATGACTATAAGCTGAGTCCAAGAGTCTAGGTTTGTTTGTAATGTACTTGTTAATGTTGAACCTAATCAAAGGTAGTCAATATGAACACATGATCCCCCACTGTACACTATGCCAGTGGTGTGAAATGGTACATACACTTCCTGTCTCCTAAGTGGGTGGAGTCACGTCTCCCATGGAGGCAGTTAGGAACCACCATCCCTCCGCCTTGTCTGGAAGTGTTATGACATCATGTGAATGGATTAAAACAGATGGATTTTGTGTTGCGTGATATTTGTTTGATGTAAGTTTGAACTTTTAATTCATGGTTTTACCTATAAGACCATTTAAATGTCCGTTTATGTCTGTTGTGAAACAAGACGGGAAGCACTGGTTCTCAAATCTCACAAGAATGTCTTACTGAGACAGAGACAGGTCTCGAACAAAATTAATTTTCTCCTGATTTGTGTGTCTGGAAAATGCAATTTTTGTGTCAGAATGTTCAGAAGATATGTGTCTTGTGAAAAATGGGTCCAATATGTATCTTGGTGATGACGGGGCGAAAGAATTGATCATAATTTGTGATCACGTTTATTTCTCCCATAAGAATGAATGGACTCAAGACTGCTTCCTGTCTCTTAAAGGGGCGGGGCCGTGGCGAAACCCATGGGACACTGATACAGGAAATGAACGGTCAGTGAGACTTTCTACTATGGGTGTGTCTCAAGTCTGTTAAAATGCGTCCACGTTTCCCTCACTTGCGTCCTTTCCTTGCGTCTTAGTCCCGCCCACCGCGGATGCATGGAGAAACACAAGGAAACCAAAGTGAGAAGAGAGGAAATGAGGAAAGACGTTTTAAGAGAAATGAAACGTCCTTTCCTCGGCAGAGTCACATGAAGCGACGTCCCTTTATGATGACACAGAACAGCTGGATTTGCTGCAGAAAGTGGCTGGAGTGTTTCAGCACTACTGCTGTCTTCTGTGTTTTGTCTTATTCAAGCCGAGTGATCCTGAAATAACTGCCCATTCATTTACGTATTTCCACAAACATTACAAATTCTATTTAGAGCCCCTCCTCTGTTTTTCCAATCTTCACTAATTCCTGATATGACAGAGTTTTTTTAATGTATTATCACGCTCGTGTTATCTGTGTGTTAAATGTCACTGCTCTTTGGACTCCTTCACGTTAGTACGTCTGAATTAATTCAATGTAATGAAGAAGTGAATATGGGCCATTTAAACTTGAATTGCTTCTCTGCTATCTCATTCAAATGCTCCAGCTGTGGAGGCGGAGTTTTTACACCCGATCATTGAGCTGAGAGACTTCTGCGGAGGATACACTTGTGTGTCTTCGAACCTCGCTCCTCGGTGCACAAATAAGAGACTTGGGACGATCCTTAAATCCTTAAGATGGCGTCGCCAAAACAACTTCCGGTTCAAGCGAGGAGCAAGGGGCGAGGAAACGACAAATACGAGACTTGAGACACACCTTATTAACCGTCTCTGACCTACTGTCTGTGTGTGTGTGATGACTGCTTTGTGTAAGTTGTAATGATGTATACATGTATACAAAGACGTGTGTTTTTCTCTTGTACTTTGTTGATAAATAGTCTTATAACTCCTTACTTCATATATACGTAGTAGCATAATGACACCAGTCATTTTGATAATGGTAGCATGTTATGATGCTTTTTAAAAAGTGATGGAATAGCAACTCCTCTTTGCTTCAAAATTATACAAAATGTTGTACAACTGCCTTGCTAATTGTTGACAAATGTCAGCGTGTGTGTGTGTTTGTGTGTGGGGAAGAGGGAGGAACACTTCCTAATTATATTTAATTATTCATCAAACACGAATATTTCCCTTCTGGCAACAAAGTGACAGGCTTTACACCAGCTGGAAGATTTAAACCATGTTGTCTGTGTTCTGCAAAAAGAAAATAGACTGAGTTTCCTTTTGATGTCACTTGGTATTATCAAATTTTACAGATTCTGGTTAGTTGACAAAAACAGATTAAGATATAAAAGCAGATGCAGACTTGTTTTCAATAGCTTGTGTCAAACTTAACAAAAACTGCCCATGTTTTACATTAAGCTCCAGGTATAAAATAAAACATTTGATGTACGAGTGCAGTTCTAATAGTGAGTGCTGATATTCCATGTCTTGGAACCATATTCATAAAAATGACTAAAAAAAGTGCATGGTGAATCAACAGTGATGTTCATCCATAAACATGGCAAAGCAGAAAAGTTCAGATATTTGAATTCAGATGTAGAGAAGAAAAGTCAAAAGGTGGCAAAAAATGACTCAAGTACAGGTAGCTGAAAAATCTACTTAAGTACAGTAACAAGGTATTTGTACTTTGTTAATTCCCACCTCTGCAAACGTACTGTGTGTGTGAGTGTGTGTGTGTGTGTGTGTGTGTGTGTGTGTGTGTGTGTCCCGGAGCCTGATGTATCTTCATCCTCTGCGTCATTGAGCTCCACGTGAAGGTGCTGTGGCTCAGCAACTTACAAAAACTGTCACAAAAATCCATGATGACTTAAAAACAGCACCTTCTGTCGAACCTCAACAAAATAGTTATGAGCCAAAAAAACCTTGCACAGTATTAGAAACTGTTAAACTGAACTGTATGAAGGACACACATTCCTTCACAATTTCTAAACACAATTTCTATTTAGAGTGTGGAAGTAGAGTCTTTGTGTTCGGGTTCAGGATCAGGATAAAGTTTACAGATAAACCTTGTTTCCACTGAGCGAAATTTGTCTTCGGCAACAGAACAACAAGCTGCAGTCACAAGCCAACAAACATACAAATAATACATGTCAACAAGAAGGACACACGAACAGGGCAGAGGTCTACTCTTAGTACATGTGTTAACATCCCATACAAGGAAGGAAGGAAGAAAGGAAGGAAGTAGGGATGCACGATATTATTGGCATGATATTGGTATCAGCAGATAATGGTTAAAAAGTTAATTATCACCATTGGCAAATTTCAAAATTTCTGCCAGTATATCAGCCACCCTAAAAATCTGTTGTTAAATTAGGAGAATTAATTTTAATTTAGAAGTCTAAACTTCATTAAAAAGGGGCAAATTTTTATCTTATGCACTACAGAGCTCGCTGTCTGTCACCAGGTTTTTGCTGTTTGTAACTCTTAAAAAGGCAAATGAAGCTTGTTTTTACTGTTTATACTTTTTGGACATTATGTACATGTGATCCATAGAAATTACTTTCTGTTTTTTATTACTGAATGTGCATATTTGAAAAAGAATACATTTATCATTTATGATAGAATCAAGTGTTGATTGTCTTGTTTTATGTCTGTTTAAAAAATAAAATTCTAGTACAGGCTGACTCAGCGTTCTTAACAAAGAAAAAAAAAGTGTCTCTCCATATCAACTAAAATGAGTTTGGAAATATTGGCTTATCAGATATTGGAAAAAATCTAACATTATGCATTCCTAAGAGGAAGGAAGGAAGGTGGAAGGAGGGAAGAAAGGAAGGAAGGGCAATTGCATGGCCTATATGCAATAACACCTGCCCTGAATATTGCACACCCTTAGAACATCGCCATAGTAATGCACAGTATAAATAGCACCCTACGTATCTATGTTATTGCAAAAGTAAACATTTATAGAGCCACGAGGTAAACACTACAATCAAACTATACTATTGCACAAGGAAGAAGTAAAATTAAAAACAATTGTAGTAAACAACAAAAAAGCAGCTATTGCCCAGGATAAAATAAGATAAAACAACCAAGAAAAAAGCCAGATAAGTTAAAAGTCACTAACAATTACACCTAGATATAAATGACAAGATAAAATAACAGCAATAATGATAAAACAATAAAACACAACAAGGATAAAATGACCAGAATGCGCTAAGAAAGTTAGTGCGAGGGTTATTTGCATTCCAGAGCTGAAATATAAACCATTATTAGCTCAACTGCTTGTAATCTGTGCGCATTGTAACAAAAATATTTGTCCGTTTGTTCCAGCTGTATTTAAAACCCTGGAGGTGATTCAGCGTGGGTGGCAGCGTTCAGAATAATTGCAGCAATCTCCCACAATAACTGAGACACCGTGTGAGGAAAAACTGCTTCCAGTCTTTTTCCATCGTGATGGTCTGATTTGACTGTTCTCTGACCCTTCTAACATCTCTGCTGTGAATGTGTGAAGGTGTATATTACCTTTGTTGCTGGGTATTTGTGATGTCACACATCAAGGATCTGAGGCCCTAACCCTTGTTGCACGTATTTTAAGTCACTACAAGACAGAGAAAGAGAAAAAGTGAGACTAACCTGTGGTCTGATCCTCATAATGTCTTCATGGCAGAGATCCACTCGTACTGTGTCACTGTGTTCTGATCTACTTCAAATGTTTTTCTGACTTCAGTTCTCTGCTCGCTTGTCACTTATAGATTCTGGGCCAGCAAAACCATGCCAGTCCAACAGGGGATAAAGCTCTCTCTCTCTCTCTCTCTCTCTCTCTCTCTCTTAATTCAAGTCAATTCAGTTCGACTTTTTATTGGCATGATGTGGTTAGAAAGCAAAGCAAAAACACAATATGAAATATAAGATCATACATTTTACAAAATATACCACTATACACAGTTCAGTTCAGTTGATTGGAAGTAAAAAAGAGAAATGAAACAAAGACAAAAAGAATAACAAAAATATCTACTAGTATATGCCTCTCATGTATTATGATAAGAACAATATTAAAAATCATATATTGAAGCAAAAAAATTCTTATACAAGTAAGAGTCGGTAATAGACCAAAAACACCTTAAAATCAGAGTTGTTCTGATACCAATACTAGTATCAGAAAATGCCTCCGTGAGTACGCCAGTCTGTGCACCGATCCAGTCCAATACCATGTGATTGATTAACTGCTAATCTGTACCCAGCTACTTCCCAGTTAGCTTAGTTAGCTCTTACTGACGTCACATAACTGAAATCAATTCTTCTGTGCTGCTTTACAATGATACACAGGAAGTCAACTACTATTACCATTGTCAGCTATTATTTTTACAAACACAGAAGAAGAACTGTGAGATTTGACGAAGCTAGCAAAACGTCTGTGTTTAACAATATTTACTCTGGAAAGTCCACCCACCTGTAAAAAGGTGATGTGTAAGGAATTAGATTTTAGTTTTTAAGTTGCTGTTCCACTGCTGTTTCGTAGTGTCCTACTTAAATTTTTCTATTTCACTAAATTATGACAACACCTTACATTTTTTATTTCATTTGCCGTTTTTTTTTTTTCACTGGTATTGGCTCATTATTCGGTATTGGCCACCATGCAAGTTTGGGTGTCAGAATCATGGCTGTATCATAAGAACAGGATACCGGACCGGAAAATGGCCGCCGTTCATTTCAATGAAAGTTGCTCGCCTGGCGCATATGCCGAAAAAGTTCCT
>JAPQLA010000004.1:1390621-1403282 GCA_029822935.1 Naso vlamingii | reverse complement strand
CTCAAACACTGGTAGTCAATGGAAAGTGCTAGCCTGCCTCCACCTAAAGTCATCAGATAAACTTTCCAACAACTCTACATGGTCCTGTGTGCTTGTTGTAACTTGTTTATTTACCACATTATGTTATTTTTAGACTGAGATATTCACTTTATGTAAATTTGGA
Organism: Naso vlamingii; assembly: GCA_029822935.1. Lineage (NCBI taxonomy): Eukaryota > Metazoa > Chordata > Actinopteri > Acanthuriformes > Acanthuridae > Naso > Naso vlamingii. The sequence continues at coordinate 1,403,119 of JAPQLA010000004.1, read as the reverse complement.
ATTAAATATTTACCTGAAGTAAACTGCAGGGCACATGCGTATATGTAGATATACATAAAGTGCTAAGGGGACCTTTCGATATTTATGAGATGGGTACACTGGAGGAAAACAGGGGAAGGTCATACTTTTTTTTTTTGAGTTTTTGAGTTTTTCCCATTTTTTTCCCATTTTTTTGGACATGTCCAATTATCCCTGTGATCGTTATCCTGATCGCTCAACCTCCATCTGTCAGCCTAGGGGGGGTGGTAGACCAACACTTGCTTCCTCCTTGACAAGCCCAGCCAGCCAGCCGCTTCTACTCAACTGTCAGCGTATTGCGTCACCAATGAGTCCTCAGGCACATGGGAGGATCACGCTACTCTTCTCAGTTCTTCTCCTCACTGACAGGTGCCCCGACCGACCAGAGGAGGCAGTAGAGAGCTATCAAGAAATATACCCCAAGTCTGGCATACCTCTATACCGAGAAGTAGAGCCAATATGCTTGTAGGGCCTGACCCTGCCAGTGGGTAGTGTGAGGTTTGAACTGGCAACCTCTCACACTGGGTCATCCTTTTTTAATTTGAGTCAGAGGGAGGGTACACTATTTTTAATTTGGGTCCCGGGGAGGGTCATACAAATTTGAATCAATTTCTGAATAGTTTTCTCCCCGGAATTCATAAAAATATAGTGAGTTCCTTCAACAACTCCCCTCTAGGCCAGACTGTTTGGTATGATCCAGGGTGTCGTTTCTCTTTGGCTGCCCTGTCTGTCGACCTTTACACTTGGCCTATCCAGGTAGTGGGTGTGCACAGTATCCAGCGAATCAGTAGCTCTCTTCTAGTATTCACCTTTTTCACATGGGTCACCATTGTAATTCTAAAACAAGGCTCGGTTGGGCGTGCACAGCAGAGATGTTTCATAGCAGAGCCACAACGCCAGAGGCGTCCCTTCACCTGCGTGGATGTCATCTTACTGCCGTGTCCCTACATGTAACTCTTACAAGAGGAGGGCGTCCTGTCAGGGTTGGACATTCCACTGTTTTCCAGTCAATTCTAAAATCTGTCATGAGTGGATGAAGTGATGCCTCTGGCGTTGTTGCCCTGCTATAAAATGTCTCCACTGTGCCCGCCCAGCCGAGCCTCATTTTGGAATTAGAATGGCGACCTGTGTGAAAAAGGCAAACTATGCTATGTTCCATTTACCTCCGAGGTCAGTAGTCTGAACTGAAATGATGTCTCGCTTGTCCTTCATTATGGTAATCGTTGCATTCCTGCTGCAGCTCTACGCTACTGCACAAGCTGCCGTGAGCCGAACTTGAATGAGTGTTATGGATGACTGAGATATGAAGGCAATAACACAGGAGAGTTACGTTTTGTTGACATTATTTGCAGAACTGCTGTATATTACAATTATAACATACACAATCCAAAAGTATTAAACAAAAGAGATCAAATGAAACTAAATATATTATGATAACACCCTTTCACCCACGGAAAGTATTGGCTATTACACATTTGGTTGGGGAGGGTCAACCTTTTTTCCCCAATCACTTGGGGAGGGTCAAGAAAAAATATATTTTGGTTGAGGGAGGGTCACAGCCTTTCGGTGACCCCTCATTATAAATAACATCCAGTCCCTAATCCGAGTCTAAAAATGACATAACATGGTAAATAAGTCATAACAAGCACACCGGACTGTTTAGAGTTGTTGAAAAGTTAATCTGATGACTTTATAAGCTCCTTTACATGTATTTTACATAATATAAATGTTTTGTTGTTTTGCTGGCACTGTGCATTTCTGTCTGTCTTTCTCTCCCTGAAACCCGACCACTCATTTGTTTGCCGTCCTCCTCTGAGCCAGGATTTGTTCCGAGGTTTTTCCTTGTTAAAAGGAAGTTTTTCTTCACCACTGTTGCCGAGTGTTTGCTCATGTGGGAATTGCTGTTAATTGTTGTGTATCAGCAGATTATGGAGTGTAGTCTAGACCTGTTCTATGTGTAAAGTGTCTTGAGACAACTTATGATGTGACTTGGTGCTGTATAAATGAAACTGACCTAACTCGACCTGATTATTAATGTTTTCAGCGACACTTTCATATTGGTGATAATGACAGGTAAAGATGAAACAGAACAGAGATTTGAAATCACTCTTTTTTGGTGAACTAAATGTGTTTACAGGGCAGCAGGGCTGAAGTGACTCTGCTCTGAACGAGACCTGTCAGAGTTCTTTGATATGTTGCCTGTTGTGTGTCTGGTTTACAGTCGCTGATTGGACCCACTGGTTCAATTTACAGAAATGTTGATTCAAAAAACAGCCTCTGCACATTGTCCTGTGCGCTGCACTCTCATTCTTTTTGGCTTGACCACAGAAGCGGACAAGCCCTTTCAATGAATGAGTGAGTGACTGAGTGAATGAGCAACCAATTTTTCAGAATTGGTCAGACATTTATTCCTGTGTCCTCATTGGTTTGGTTGTTGCCCTTTAATCTTTGAAAACAATCATTATGTCCCCAGGGGGCGTTTTGCTGAGTGTTTAGAGAAGTCTGGCTAAGCAAGACAACTAAAATCCAAAAACGTCTCCACAAGCTGTTAAATAATCACATAGATGTTGTTTCATTGTGTTGTGATTGAGATTCTGACCCACCATGCATTGAGGAAAGAGACATAAACATTTTTCATCCCCTCAAATGAACACCGTCAAATGAACACCGTGAGTAGACGCAGGACAGCGGGACCTACAGCGGTGCATTCTATCTCTCGCTGCCGAGGACAGACGCTGTCACACTGGCAGGAGCTGCATGAAGCACCAGTACAAACAGATGAGTGGAGGCTGCTTTTTCCATGTTTTATTTGGCATTTTTAAATCTCATATCAAAGACACCACATCCAACCACATTGCTGTTTAATTTCTCTTTCGTATTGAACATCTTTTACTCTCTACTTTTAGGAGGACTGAATGTTACATGCATTTAATCAGAGCTGCTTACACCGTTTTAGTGATATTTGTAGTTTTGTCCAGCGGTTTCTTTAATTTGCTAAGTAAAAGTCATTTAAAAAAAAACCCACATAAGCTATAGCCTATAGATAGATAGTTATAGATAGATAGATAGAAATAGCATAGAAATGTAATTTTATCTGCTACTTCAGTATAAATTATCTCTGACTACCCAGACCCACATAAATCACATTTATCCGCCTTACCCAGATGCGGTCCAGCCATGAACTCTGTTTTCACCGAGTCTTGGTTACACCTTCACCCAAAATGCACAGACTCTGGTACACTTATGTTTGTGGCTACAGTCTGACTAAATGGTGTTAAAATCATATAATACTGCTTGGAGGCTGTTTCTTGGTATTTATATTATGTTACAATATCACCACTGGAGGGCAGCAGCGCTCATTGTTACAACACTCCCTGTCTCCTCCCAGTATCCATCCAGCACTGACTACACATCAGACTACAAAACAACTTCATTGAGGGTGACCAGACCAATTATTGTGTTGTATCATTGTAAAACACTTTTTTTGCAGCCGATGAAGAGCCAGCTGTAGGGTGGCACCAAAAAGTGATTAACAACAATCAGTATCTAATGTTTTAGCAGGCTATAACTAATCAAATGGGTGGTTTTCATTTTCAGGACAATTATGATGGGATTTAGGACAGATGCTTGACGTCTGGTCACCCTAGCTTCATTATATGCTAGGATCACTACCCTAATGTTGAAGTGTAATATTCACAACACATTTCAGGATTAACAGAATCACTAAAAAGCTGAAGTTAATCTGGGTCTGTTGGCCAAGGGACAGTTAGTCAGTCTAAGTAATCCTGCCTTGTAATTTTAAAAGGGTCACTCATAGTGAAATTATCCAGTTATCGCTCAACAATACAGTTCCTCTCAGGTCCAGGGAGCATTTTAACCATTTTTGCTAACTGTTTAAGTTTTTAACTTCACTCTTATTAACCTTGTTTCCAGCAGGCGGCTGTTAACAGTCAGAGAGTAAGCGCTACCTGCTCAGCACTACACAACAGACAGAAACAATCAGTGACAAGCTTGTTAACACTTGAGTGTGTTCAGTAACAAGAGAGACAGATGTGCTTCTTTTTTACTTTTGAGTTGGTGGAGACCAAAAGCAGAGCTAAAAAAAGTGAATATTAGATATAAATTCATCAGTTGAACACAAACACTACAAAAAAAATACTGCTGTTGTTCTGTGTCCGCTGGCTGTCTTAATAAGCAACTGTTAAAGGAGAAATTAGTTTTTTGCACGTTAGGCCTTATAATACGGATATTTACGATCATTTTATGTTCTACCCCATTTTTATGACGAACAGTGCAGTCTTGAGAGCTGGAGCTTGTTGCCGATGTCACTGCTATCTGAAATCAAGTCAAATCAAGTCACTCTTTATTTATATAGCCCATTTCCAACAACCTAGGTTGACCAAAGTGCTGTATAGGCTGAAAACAATATAAAATAACGATATGAGTGAGACAAAATAAAAACACAAATAAACAGGAGCATAAAATAAAAGCATAAATAAAAGACAAAATGTCAAACTCAACTTGTATTAAAAGCCAGCGTGAAGAGGTGAGTTTTAAGGAGGGATTTAAAATCTTCGATAGACTGAGCAGCTCTAATGTTTAGAGGTAGACTGTTCCACATACTGGGAGAAGCTACAACAAAGGCACTGTCACCTCGGGTTTTTAGCCTGCACCTAGGGCCAATTAAAATCATCTGGTGTGTTGACCACATCACTTTGACAGGAGTGTGTAGATGCAACAACTCAAACAGATATTGCAGTGACAGCCCATGCAGGGATTTAAAAACAAGCAAAAGAATCTTAAACTGGATCCTGAAACTGACAGGAAGCCAGTGAGGAGAGGCCAGAACAGGAGTGATATGATCTCTTCATCTCTTCCCAGTCAGAAGACATGCAGCTGCATTTTGAACCAGCTGTAGGGGTCCGAGCGACGACTGATCAATACCATGGTACAAGGAGTTACAATAATCCAAACGAGAAGTTATTAACAGGTGAATAACTCTCTCAAACTTGTTTGGAGAGAGATAGGCCTTTACCTTTCCCAGGAGTCGCAGTTGAAAGAAATTTGTCTTAACAACTGAACTTATTTGATGGTCAAATTTGAAACAGCTGTCAAAAATGACTCCAACATTTTTAACAGAGGGGTGGCTATAGGAGACTAGGGGGCCAAGAGCATTATTTGTGCTATCCAGAAGCTCTGATTTACCAAACACAATGATCTCTGTTTTCTTTTCGTTTAGAGTCAAAAAGTTTGGCTCTATTCAGGATTTAACATCTTTTAAACAATTTAACAGGTTTGACAAGGCATCCCCAGAGCCATTATCAGATTTTAAGGGAGGTAGACTTGCAAGTATGGAAGGAGATATTATGTTTTTTAAAAAAAGACCCCAGTGGATACAAATATAAAGAGAAGAGTGTGTGACCTAAAATGGAGCCTTGGGGAACCCCACAGCCCAGTGGGGCTGCAGCTGAGGAATAATTGCCTAGATGAACAGAAAAAGACACACTGTTCAAGATGTGATAAAAGAATCTGGTGATCAACTGTGTTGAAAGCTGCAGTCAAGTCTAGAAGCACCGGCACAGCAGTTTCCACAGTCAACAGTTAAAAGAAACTCATTAAGAATTCTTAAAAGTGCAGTTTCTGTGTGGCGGCCTGATTTAAAACCAGGCTGAAACTTCTCTAAAATCCCATTAGAATCTAGATGTGACTGCAGTTGCTCCAAAACCACCTTTGCTAAAACTTTAGACGGAAAAGGGAGTTCAGAAATGGGCCTAAAGTTTGATAGAACAAGAGGGTCAAGGTTATGTTTTTTGGTAAGAGGCTGCATGACAGCATATTTAAAAAACAGTTGGAACACAGACTGAGGTGAGAGAAGTATTTATCAAGGTTAAAATGTATGACCCAACAGTGTTAAAAACATCTTTTAACAATCTGGGAGGTATACTGTCCAGAGGGTATTGTGAAGGTCTCAGCTTTTGAACTATTTTATAAGCTCAGAGAGTGACACTGGCTCAAACTGCACAAAGGCAGCTGGGTGCACAGGAGACACAGATGGATCTGGGGTGGAAAATGAGGGTAAAAATCTGATGGCTGGGACTTTATCAATAAAAAAAGTCAGAAATCTTTCACACAGAGCAGGCGAAGACTGCGAACACAAGAGGAGTTACAGGGATTTAAGAGACAGTTAAAGGCATTAAAAGGGACCTGGGGCCTGTGTCTATTTTTGGACACAAGGTTGGAAATAAACTGTGTTTTGGCATATTTAACGGCTCTAAGGTATTCAAATAATCAGTCTCTTAGCTGAAAACAAGGTAGGAGCACATGCACTCTGACAATCTGTCAAAAAAATACAATAAATGTTCGTTTTAAAAGACGTAAAACTCGCTAAATGTCTAGTGGTGTCCACAGACATATAACTGAAAAGTGACTCTTTCAGCTGCTTCACGAAATAAACAAACAATATACCTGTGTTTAGCTTTGTGTTTTAGTGTCGCTACGTGAGAGGACACCACTAAACATTCAGCGAGTTTCACGTCTTTTAAAGCGAGCGTTTATTGTATTTTTTGATGGATTGTCTGAGTGCACATGTTCCTCTGTTGTTTTCAGCTAGCGGTGACATCAGCAGCAAGCTCCAGCTCTCTGGACTGCGCTGTTCGTCATAATAATGCTGTAAAACATCATATATGATTGTAAATATCCTTATTATCAGGGTTAATGTGCAAAAAACACAGCTTCTCTTTAAACACAAGCAGTCATTAAAAACTTTGTATGAGATTACATCAAGACTATATTTTTAGCTTGTTCTGCTGCCCCCAAGTGACCAAAAAGTAAATCCATCCCATGTGTAACTACAGGTTATGGTTAGGGTAATTGAACCTAGCATGTTTTTTAATGCTTCTCTTTTTATAACATTATGATTCAACCTGTAAAGTCAGTCCAGAAACTTACACTCACACTGTCTGCTCTTCACTTCCTCTTTACCAGTTCTGCAACTTACTGATGTGAGTTTGTTTTGACAAGACTGCAGGTGGCTCTTTAGAGAATGTTCAGTGAATTAGAATTAATTCCTTGGTGCACTGCAGTCAGATGATTCAGGAAACTCACAGGAGCGGAAGGACAAGGTCTCCCTCCGACAGAATAAAAAAAAAAAAGGGAAAAAAAGGCAGAGAACGGGTTTCTTTGTCTCAGGGGGCAAATCCTCGTCATAATCTTCAGAGTGGTCACATCATCGGCGATTAACTGTAATACTTGCAATGGAGTGTTCTCTGAGAATCGTTTAGCTAAGTAAAACATCCTGATTGTTTGGAAATTTGGATTTTAAAGAATTATGTTTAGTGATATTAGCCTTGGATTATTCAAATTAGATTATTCACAATGGTAACAGAAACTAGAAACTGGCAACGTTGGATGTGAAACAACAGCAGACTGTGGAAGTTACATGTTGGACTGCATACATAGAAGCATCCAGGACCTTTTATGACTGACTTCCTCATCACCGTGGTAACAATATTCAGGACCCTGTAGGATCAGATTGTTGGAGGCTGAGCGCATCATGCTGTACTTCCAGGTGGTGATTTTGGCAGCTACAGTAATGCTGGTTTACTACTGTGAGTTCACGGACACTTTCAGTCCGGCACAGCAGGGCTTCATCTGTAAAGACCCAACTTTAATGAAACCAGATCCTGGACCAGAACAGGATAGCCACATACAGCCCATAATACTCTACTCTGTGGTGGGTGGACTTCCTGTTGTATTGGTAAGTCTAACAGTGATCCTCAACCCAAGATACTCTTCTTTTTTGCTTCAATACAGATGATCCTGCTTGAAAAAAAAAAGAGCTGCAGAGAGTCCGTATACATTTAAAGGTTGACAAAAGTATTGGCAGTGGTTTTACATTTTAGTTGTCAAATTCACATTCCAGCCTTTCCTCTTTTTTAAAGGATGTTTTAAAAGATGCTTATTTTCTTGAAGTATCTTTTGACTCTATGCTATAATTAGCAAAGTTGCACCTCCCGTCCTAGATAACATTATGCCTGGTTATTAAATTAATGTGATGTCCAAGCTCAACAAGAGATAAAAGTGACAAGTAACAAAGCAAAGTTTAAAGAGAAGTCAAACAGAGGTGAGATTAAAGACATGTAGACATAAAAGCGCTCAGTTTACATGAGCTGATGCCTTGTTAAAAAACTGTCCAGGTGCAGCCACTGCAGCTGCAGATAAATATTATATATTCAACATAAATATACACAGTCTGAGCAAATATTGAACTTAGCAAATGCAAATGACAATGATAACAGACATGAAAGGTGTGGTGTCCAAGAAGTGTATATAAAAGCATGCATTTAAGCATTACTGTCTTTCTTAAATAACAAAAGAACATTTTGATACGGTAATCTTAATGTGATACCAACAAAGTTAATTATTTTTAATTTAAAGTGTGTAACTTTATGGCTGTGGTTCAGGGTCACTGTTCTTATTAAGATTGTTTCCAGCAGCATCAGGCAGCTGCTTTCAGAAAGCTCTGGATAAAACTGTGTATTTCCTGCTCAGCACCAAACAGCAGACAGACACAAAAGGAACAAGCTGGTCATCATAGATATTTACCTCAGGAGTTGGTAGAGATCCAAACCAGAGCTTAAAGTGTGGTGAATATCAGGCTTACTATCATCATTTATCTTTTGTAGATCTGAACTTAGGGTCTGATATTTTCAAACCATTTTCCAGCCGTGTTTGGGAAAAAAATCGGTATTTCAGGTTAGAACTTGTTTTTCTAACCCCTTTAGACATGTAAAACTAGACCAGGGGCAATGTAACACATGTGAAAGTAGACTGGGGGCAATATAAGATATGTGAAACTCGACCGGGGGCAATGTAAGACATGTGAAAGTAGACTGGGGGCAGTATAAGACATGAAATTATACTGGGGGCAGTTTACGCTGGCTTCCTACTAGAGGTTGATTGGTAAATCTGGAGTTGGGTTTCTGTGAGCTCAAACATCCTTGGAATCACCACTTTGAACTTGTTTTGTATAAACACCCACCAGCCAATTTCTACCAGATAGCCAATTTCTGAATATTACAAACTTTATTTTTTTAGATTTTTAGTAAACACTGTAGAAAAAGATGTAAAGAGATAGCTTAGAGATTATTTGGGTGCTCATGATTTGAGGTGTCAGCCTGACCAAACGCTAAGAGACTGTCTATGTGACCAGAAAGCCATCGTTTGAGACTGCTGTGATTTCTCTTTATTTGTTTCTCTTGGTGGCATATCTCTTAGTCTACCTCTTATTGTACATCTGAAACAAAACCAAACTTTTCTGTGAGTTCACTGTCATGTCTGAATGACAAACAAACAGTGAAACCTGCAGATGTCCTGTGTTATAAGATATGCTTTTCTGGGGAAGGTTTCAATTTCCTGTCATGGTGTTTACGAAAGATACTGCAATGAAAATTTAGATCACCTACTCCATAAGTCATCTTCTTCTTCTTCTTTTGTTTCACAGATTTCAGGAGTAGAACTAGTTATCTTCCTCCTTCACTACAACTCAAACAACTTGTACGACCAAGAGAAGGTTGTTGTCATGGGTGACTGTTGCTACGTGAACCCGATGGTGCGCAGGACTTTCCGTTTCCTGGGTAATATAAATACAAATGTTGCATTAAAATAATTTAAACCTGTATTGACATTCGGTTGGTCACTATTTAATATCTTATTTGGTTTAATTAAAAGTCTTCTATGCTGAAAATCTTTTTTATTATTAATATTATTATTAATCAGTGTCAATGCAGCTGTGAGAGCTCCTCTGGTGTTTATCTGCAATGCTTTATCACCTTCTGGCTGTAACGTGTTGTTATGACACTGGTGTGACTTGACCAGTTCATTTAAATACTCATGTTCACAACAGTATCTGATCTGTGCAGTATAGTTGTTTGCTACACTGCTTTAAATGTTAAAACAATAAAAAAATATATATTCTTGTTATAATAATAAGTTCTATTACAACCAACCACTTTGTCATCACAGTCCTCGTTATATCACGGTAACTTTATTTTAATGAGATGCAGAACATTATCTTGCTATGTTGACATGATTTGTAATCATACAAACTGAAATGAGATACTCTGGATGACAACACCTTGCTATAAAATGTAGGACTATGTGAAATCTTTTTAAAGTTCACTCATTCTCTTTAACCTTTTTCACAGCACATATTTTGAAATGACAAAAGGCTGTGATTGTCTTCAGCACTCGGCCTGCAGCCTAGTGCCTACGACCGAACCGCAGCCGTGAAGATATGACAGCACAACATCATGATCTCGAGTGTGATATTGCTTTTATACAACAGTTCAACAACAGTTTAAAGAGCGATGCTGAGTAGGAAAATGTTGAAGAAAGGTGACAAAACAGATTATTTAAGTATTTTATTTGGCTCCGCCAACAAAAACAGTTCCCTCAGGATTAAACTCTCACTGTTGCCTTGGCAACACAGCACACAGGCTGCCGCTGCGCCAGGCACTCACAGCAGGCACCACGCTGCTTTGTGTCAGTACACAAAATTTGTATGCACGTTGCCGTTGATTGTGCATCCAGTGAAATAGGTGTCGGGTGAAAGCAGAGTTGACTGTGGCTTGACAGGCTGATTCTAAGGATCGATCTGACAGTGTGTGGCTCCATCTTTTCCTGCTGTCCATTGATGGCTTCCAGGAACTTTTCAATGAGCTCTCAGACCTGCAAGACAAACATTATTTTTTAAGGGTGCGATGATATCATTAGGGATAATTAGTATCACACATTGCCGTCGCGACTTTACAGTAATGTTACATAGTTAAAGCAACATCTAACCAGTGCCCACTGACTGTCATGATCTCCCTCGCTTCAAGTCCCACATCTGACAGCTTCTGGATGGCAGTGGCCCTGAGGCTGTGTGAACAGTCCGTGTCCCCGCCGCCTTGCACAAGAAATCCATGTTTTAGGCTGGTCGATTGGCAGCGGCTGAATGAATGAAGATGACCGTGTAACCGTTGATTGCAGCTGTAAATTAGAATGTTGCCATGGCAACGCGTAAGCATTGATGCGGAGTAATACATACAGAGTGAAGAAGCCGTGATGTTGTGGTGAAATATCGTCACATTTTTAATGTCTCTTAGCCAGTCAAATTGCTTGGCCGGAACTAACTGTTGCATAACACTCATTAATAAGAGCGCTGGTGACGTCATGAACACGCTTCTGAAAAGCTGAGAATTTTTAGACTTTGAAGCGCTCGAAGCGCTCAGAGTGGCAGCACGAAAAAAGGCAGAGCACTCGGAAAAAAAAAGATGCTGTAAGCCTTTTCTCCGTGCGGCTGCCTGCTGCTGCAGGCTCTCTCTCCTTATTGAGAACAATTGAAAAAAGACACTAGCGGTCAGAAAAAAACATGGCAGAACACAATCAATCAATAATTAAGGGAAGTAAACTAAGATTTTTTCATCATCACTGACAGTGCTGTATAGCTGTATTTTTTCATTTGCAACTCGGTCCATTAGTAAAAAATAATGTCCTTGTGGTGTTTCATTTTAGAAAAATCCAGAACTTTTTTGCACAAATTAGCCTTAAAAATCCACTCTTTCAAATAAAAATGGAAGAGAAATACAGAGCACTAATGTTAAGACACAATGCACATCACTATAATGAGTCATTTTCACAAAATTTGCTTTTGTTATTTTAATGACAAAAACATTTCATTAACTTTGGCACCTCTGGGATGCCATACTAAACCACCAAGATTATGGTCAATCAAGCAGTATTAAGCTGTATCCTCTGTTTCTTGTCAGCGATGTTAGTGCTACTAGTCAACATTCTTACATTTATACAAATTGTGGGTAATAGCAAATTTCACATCAGCACTAAACTAAGTTAAGTAATCGAGATCACAATGCTTACATTTTTCAAGATTTATGTTTCAGAATTATTTTACAACAGAAATTATTACAACAAAATGCAGTTTGTAGTCTGTATTAAGTAGTACTTATTGCTTATTAAAGCAATAAGTTTATTTACTTAAGTATTATGCTTAAAGTGTAACTAATCTCCCAGACTTATGGCTGATGTGCATCCTTCTTGAAATTCAAAAAATGCATCTACAGAGTGAAAAAATGTATGAATTTGGGCAGGTGGCGGAGCTTTACTGACAGTAGACCGGGAGAATTTGAGTTTGTGTATAGTAACTGTAGTTAGATTTAGCTGTTCGCATATTTTTAGTTCTCACACATGTCCACAGTTCATTTAAAAAGCAGCCGGCCTCTCTCCACCGGACCCCCCTCCCGCCCCCCTTTCACAGCAGTGCGCTGCTGCCAAAGGAAAAGTGAAACTAAACTCCAGTTTGTTATTCCTTCATTTCTTTAACACATCTGAGTTGAACTCGACACTTTGTGAGACAACGGTTCGTACGTGTGATCTCCTTCAGTGCAGCCTCTGTCCTGTTCAAAAGTCCCTCCATCAGTT
>JAPQLA010000004.1:1339249-1357238 GCA_029822935.1 Naso vlamingii | reverse complement strand
ACCATGAATGGAAAGCATAAGAAACATCCAGATCTGGATGTTTCTTATGCTTTCCATTCATATTGCTGTTATTTCAAACAAAAAAGAAAAACATGCAATTAATCGCGATTAACTCAGGAAATTTTGAGATTAATCGCAATTAAAAATTTTAATCGTTTGACAGCCCTAATTTCATCACTAGATGGCGCCAAAAACTACACACTGCTTCTTTACACATAAAAAAGTAATTTTAAGAAAATATTATGGGTGCTTGTGGGTCCTTATTAGAAATTTGCTTGAAATGAGACGTGCATATGTACAAAATTCTATGACTCCAGGTCAAACGGAACATGAGACATGCCTGTTTAAAGTCTGCATTTTTGACTGTTTGCTATAGCGCCCCCCTTTGGCCAATCAACGTCAAATTCTCAAATACCTCTTGGCATGACCCTCTACCAGTGTGCCAAATGTCACAACTTTTGTCCATACAGCTCTATGGGCGGCCATAGACTTTAATGGCAGAATAAATAAGAACGAAAGAAATAAAAAGAAGAGATGGAAACTCAGTGGGGGCTTCGCTGCTGGATCCCGATGACACGAATTAACAATTTGTGTTTTCAAACTGAGCCGAACAATTTTCAAATATCTGCATAGCTCAGTCAAGAATAAAAAAAGTGAAACAGTTTGTGCCTCCAGTTTTTCTTACCTGTGTTTGATTCGGGGGCTGCGAGTGGGGGGGTACAGAGAAGTGTGGGTGCCCTGGAAGCTCCCCTGAGCTCTGAGTCCTGGTTTGGGGATCGGCTGACCTTTGACCTCCTCCTCCATCTTCTTCCATTGCTGGCGGGCCATCAGAAAGTCCACGTGTTCAGTGGAGACATTTTCACTGTGAGTGTCTTGCTGGACACAGAAATCCACAGGAACCTGATGAGAAAGATGACGTTCAGATTAGATCACCACAGGCGATGGAAGATGTTTTGCTGTAATAAAGGTCACACTGCTCCCTGGGACGTCGGTTGTGTGCTGCTTACTGAACTGGACACAAAGGACAAGATGTATTAGCGTTGTTTCTACTGAGCGGAACAGTTCGGTGTGGTACATTACGGTGCACAATTATTTGCATTTCCACTGTCAAAAGGGTACCAAATAACCTTAAGGCTTGTTTCCACTGAGCTGTACAGTTTGGTTTGGCACGGCACGGTACGCTTCAGAACTGTACCCCTAGATCTGGCTCACGTTTCCACTGCCGCCCGTACCCTCATTTGGTGGGCGGTGTTGTGTTGCTGTGTTGTGCTGCACACCAGAAGGGCACATTTTCACCAAGTGAAAAATAGGCCTGGACCCACATAAACCAAGAGAAATTCATGCACATTTTACTAAGTTGTGGAAGATCCAGTTGTTACTAAAGCGTATGTCATCATGAAAGATAGACAAAAGATGAATTTAAATGAATTATTGTTGATGTTCAGACATTTTACTACCGTACATGTACGATATGTTTTTAATTTAACAAATTTTCTTAAAACCTCTTCAAGTTGTCATTCTGACATTTCAGGTGGGCTGATTAATTCATTGCGTAACTCATGCATGAACAACATGTAAGAAAACGTCAAACCTTAAAAGATGCATCTGAGTAGCAAAGTGAATGAAGGGAAAAAAAATTTTTCTTTTTTTTCTCTCTTATCAGTAACATCAAACTCTTGGTAAAGAATCAACATGAAAAGGCAGCAAAGCATCCTTACTTTTTGTTTCAGGTTTTAAAATGTTATGGAAACATAACGGCCAGCATTTGATCTCTGCGCAGATCATCGGTCCATCAGTTCATTTCCTCCCCAGAAAGACAGATTAACGAGTCAGGTGGCTGCAGCAAGCAGAGCGGCAGGTCGCACTGCAAGCTACAGCTCCTCACAAGTCTCAAAACTTCGTCACAGATACACAAACAAGTGTTATTTGGAAAAGAAAAAATCTATATATATATATATATATATATATATGTATATATATATATATATAAAGTATGTGTACATACATATCTAAAACTTATTGAAGTGATATATTAACTGTTCTACAACAACACTTAAAAACAGCTTTTTGCCTGCTTGCAGTCAACGGACTGCAGCGTGTGTAGCTCCGCCCTTTTGGGACCCTTTTGGGACCCTTTGGGGCGCTTGGTGGCCTGATGAAAGGATGACCAAAATAGGTACGGCAGTGTTTCCCCTGGAATTTTTTTCAGGTCCGGTGGTACACACCAAAAAATAAATAAATAAATAAAAATAAATAAATAAATCTTAAGATACAGAACCCAAGAGATGACATATTTGCATGGTTGACGGCTTCGTCAGATGGCACAGTGGGTCAGCAAGTTAATTATTTTCGTTTAAATGTTGTTCACTCTGTATATCAAAAACTTAAAACAAAATGAACAGATAAGGAGAGGATGACTGAACAAGCTGTATTTATTTACAAAAAAGTACTACATCATGGGCAAGGTGTGCATGAGCCACAGCTGCACTTATCTTTCTTGGTTTTGGGAAAAAAAATTTACCACAGCATCATCCTCCTTTCCCATCTTTATATTTGCTCCTTGGCTACGAGAAAAACACTGCTGACACATGCATACACCCATGCGTCATAGCTTGCAGTTGCTGATTTAGTTAAAACAAAATGGTATTCTGCACAGGGTGTTTTATTTTGAAAACTGACTGGATTCGCTGCCATTGTGCGTGACTTGCTGTGCAGCTTGA
This sequence comes from Naso vlamingii, assembly GCA_029822935.1. Lineage (NCBI taxonomy): Eukaryota > Metazoa > Chordata > Actinopteri > Acanthuriformes > Acanthuridae > Naso > Naso vlamingii. Next base: position 1,354,518 of record JAPQLA010000004.1, on the reverse strand, counting down.
CACAGCTAGCCTCTCCCTTGCTTCTTGTGGCTACAGTCTATGTTTGCAGTGCTATAAGTGTGGATTTATTGTTCTGAGCGTCACACAACTTCTACGAAATAACTCATTTCACTATCAGAGTTTAATCCATGCACTTTGGAAAGTCTAGAGAAGCTTCACTATTATATTATTTTATCCACAGTCCAGTTAGCAGAGCGCTCACTGAGAGGCAATCTCTGGATGGCTAAGTCATGACCCACCTTCCTCTGTGTCTGATTGGCTTACCTGATAATCTTACTCTGAACCTATCCAATCTAACCAACGAAGGCACAGAGTACTGGCCAATCAGAGGCAGTATAGGGTGGGTCATGACTCAGCCCTCCTAGGGAGAAAATGTAACATCTACTTCGCCATCCTACACAAGTCCCGCAATCTTTTAGGCCTGGCAGGAGGTCTCATTAGCTGGGCAGTGCGCCAGGCCTGTAACATTGTAGGGGAAACACAGGGTATGGTACGGCTATTTGGTACCCTTTGGTTCACTTTTGACCAAGGAAACACAAAAAAAAATACTTCCTGTACCATACCATACCGAACTGTACTGCTCAGTGGTAACAGGGTTATACTGTATCATGGTCACCTTTTTGCTGGGGTTCCAAGCGTCCCAAAGGGTCCCAAGAAGGAGGAGCTACGCACGCTGCAGTCCGTTGACTGCAAGAAGGCAAAAGACTGTTTTTAAGTGTTGTTGTAGAACTTTCAATATATCACTTCAATAAGTTTTACACATTTTTTTGTCAAGAATGTTACCATTTAGGTTTCAAATACGTAGTCAATTTCTCCAAATAACGCTTCTTCGTAAATCTGTCACAAAGTTTTGGGACTTGCAAAGAGCTGCAGCTTGCGAATGAGACCAGCTGGTCTGCTTGCTGCAGCAAGTAAAAGTTTTTCAGCTGGAGAAAAAAGTGGCAGAGCGCCATTAAAGAGCCCTCCTGCAGCACAACACGTATGCATCCAGTATATATTGAGCCCACCAGGTAAGGGTAAGGGTATGGTTGAACCAAACTGTACCACTCAGTGGAATCGAGGATATTGAGAATGACCCACCTTACAGCTGAGTATAAAATTTCCTTTTGGAGGAGATAAATTGAAAATGCACAACTTGAAAGCACAGTTTGAAGCTTGTGTTGAAGAAGAGGAGGACTTACCCTCCTGTCAGGATCTGTGGAGCTGGCTGTGGAGCTGAGAGAAGGAGACCGCAGAAAAAGGTCTCTCCTCAACCTCATCTGCTCTTCATCATCCACCCTGCCTCCCCTGATTTCCTCCTCCTCCTCTTTCTGCTCCGTCGTGCCAGTCTCTACTCCTGCCTCATTCTGTTCCACCGCTTTCTCCTCGTCCTTTCCTCCTCTCTCATCTTCCTTGCCTTCTCCATCACAAATGTTATGAAGAATCTCTCCGCCTGCTTCTTCTTGGTTGGTGACATCACAGGGTACAAAGGCTGCCCATTGGTCCTCCCCTGCGTCACTGTCAGAGTAGACGATAGCCAGCTCGGCTTGGAGGCAGTCACTCAGATGACCGTCGCTAAGGTCGTCCCTGTTGCCAAGGTCGTGACCCCAGGCCTCCTGCATCATGGCCACTGCAGGCTGCTCTGAGGGATCTGACGTAACAATCAGGGGCTCTGATGATGAAGGACATTCTGGATTATCAGAGATGAAGAGTTCTGCTGGAGCATTGGCCTTCATCTCTCCCAGCGCTGTTTTTAACCATCCGTCTTCTTCTTTTGTGTCCCCTCTTCCTGCTTCTTCTCCTTCTGTTTTTTTGATCCCTTCACCTTCACTTTCTATTTTTACTCTCCCTTCATCTTCTTCCGTACTATCTCTTCTATCAAAATCGCTGCTGTTTGTTTCACCTTTACTTCCATCTTCTCCCTCTACTTTTTCTTGCCCTTCATCTACTGTCTCTGTTTCTCCTCTCTGTTCATCCCTTCCTTCCGTTAGTCCTCTCCTGCAATCTTCTCCCTCTTCTTCTCCTCTATCTGTCTTTTGTTCTCCTGTCTCCCCTCCACTTTGTTCTCCAATGTCAAAAACAAGATAGTCGCACTCATCTCCATCTGTTTTCCCTTGTTCTTCCTGTGCAGCCTGTTCTCTCTGCTGTTCGTCGCTGACTGGCTGCTGCATCCCGTCGACCTCTGGGTAATGGAGTTCCTCTAACCCTTGGCTACGCCACCGAACCAAGTTTTCTCTTTCCAGGTCTGTTAGTGGTGGTGATGAGCTGATCTCCATGGTAACTGGATCCGATGGCTGTATTGGAGTCGGAGAGTCGTTGACAGGGTTACTGTTACTGGAGCTACCGTTGTCGTGGTTACCGTCCGTTAGCTCAGCTGTTGTCCTCCTTAGCCCAGCTGTGGCTCTCTGTAAAAACAAACACTTCATTGTAACCTGAAAACTTGAATAAAGCCTAAACACTAAAACATTCTAAACATTTTATTTTCACAATATGAGTACAGAAGTCCATTCCTGCTGAAAAGCTAAAAATATGCATGACAATGAAATTAACAAGTTTAAATTCTGATCTACTGAGACAACATTTTATTATTAGATTAAATTAAATTTTTGCATCTGTAGGATGAATTTTCATTACAATTATTAGAATTTTGAATTAAGAATGTAAGTCAAAGAACTAAAAAATTAATTTAATGAAAAATTTATGGCTTTTCACTTGTTTTTTACTGCAACACGTGCGTAGTTCTCGGAAAAAACACATCTGTAAATGACCTGTAGACAGTCGTGTCAACATCATACAAATGTTACATATTTTTGAATTAATGTCTGTATGTGTAGAGTATTTCGCAGACATGAAGAAAATATTCACACGAAAGGAGAGGAGAGGGACAGGTATTTTCATCTCTTTTTCCTTTTTCTCCCTTCCTCTGTCCCTCTTTGCATTAATAAAATCACCTCATCAGAAATTAACTGTTAATATTCAAGCTACTACTGTGCGTAATATGTGTCTCTGGAATTATCCACACTAATAACGAAGTAAGAATTATTTCAATCATAAAGCCTAATTAATCAGACGGAGTGGGATCACAGCTGCCAGATCGTCTTTACAGATCATTCGCTGACAGCTGGAGCAACTTGTGTCTTTGCTGAATCCAGAAAAACAAGGATTAAACAGTTATGATCACATCCAAAAGAGACCACCGCCACGCAGGAAGAAAAATATTTCTACTTCTGTCAGAGCCTGATGGAACCGTGTGTAAATTAACCCACGGCTTATCCAACTTTAGAGACTTTTTTCATTGTGTTTCCTCCACCAAATGTTACTGTAAATGCATTGTGCAGCTGTTCCGGTGATGCCAGAAGACGAGGCACTGATCGCCCCTACTTAAGACCACTTTTCTTTTTTTTCAATTTTTTACTGCTTTGAAGGCAACTCGCTGTCTCATTGCGCGATTTTGCGCTTTGACTGATCGAGTCAGCAGATCTGTCTCGTGACTTGAAAATCTTTTCTCTTTATTTGCACCTGGTAATCCTGCCAGCATTGCACCATGGGCACACCTGATCTTAGAGGAAATGAGAGCAGACTTTCTGATTGGTTAATGCATTTCTGGGCAAACACACACCCATGAATTGATGAGGCGACAAAGCTTCAACTTTCAAACTGACTGAATCTTTAGGGTGTTCTTAAGCTTAAGTTTAACACACACACACACATACACACACACAGCCTTCAGTTCTTTGCACGTACACAGGCACACTCAGTCAGGTCACATACAGCACACACACACAGATGCTTAATGTAGATTAAAGCCCTCTATATGCCCTGTAAATGTTTGATGGGATAAACTCAGCCTTCGTATTGTTACCATGGTGGCAATGCGTTGGCTGTGAGTGGGTTAGCAGATTATTATGGTCTGTCGTTCAAGGCATGTGCTGGTGACAGACGAGCGGAGTTGCTATGGTAACACTAAGTATAGATGCAGAGGCAGGAAAGCTGCTAAAGTCATTTCTTTTCAGTCAAGTCACAATGTGAGAAGAAAATTTAGTCATCACATATTTTACAGCAACATTTCTCACTGATCCTACATGCACTTTATGAGCTGAGAATTATAGTTATAGTGACGTGATAACAGATTATTAGAAATTCAATAGCAAAAAATTAAATGTGCCAAAATCTCTATCCATGTTTGCTGACCTGAAAACATTCACAAACACTGACAAACATGAGACTTAAAATAAGTGCAGAAGGCTGCTGAGCCTCTGAAGACTAAATAAAAGTATTTATGAAAAGATTAGTAATGGACCTCTACATTAGTGACAACTGTTCATACCTATGATTGTATCACTGATCTGTCACATTCATACGAACGTGTCTTTGGAGCCTTCAGGTGGAAACTGAGTGACGCATTTCAATGAAGGACCCGACTGGTTTTTCAAATCTACCACCTAGGAAACAAAACGTGCCACAGAGTTGTTTCACGTTGGTCAGTACATGGGGGAGTGCCATGTTTAAATGCATTTAGTCTTTCTTTCACTAAGCCAAGTTAGAAATAACAAAGACATTTTAATAATTTAATTGTAGCCTATTTATCCCTTTTAACTCATGTCTCAGTCTTTTAAAGACCATCTACACAGGTGCAGGGCTGGACAATATGGACCAAAAATCATATCTCAATTAAAGCCCAACCGGCATTGGATTTTTGGGTCCAATGTCGATATCGATATTAGGACACAAGATAATTTCGATATCCTGATAGGCTGATATTGGCCAATAACATCAGCAAACCCATATATTGTTCCGTCTCTTATCTCTGTTTTCCAGGTGAATGGCAATACACGATATAGATCTTGGTATTTACAACTAAAGCCGGGCACACACTGTGCAATTTAAGCCCATTTTGACCCGATTATTGAGCCATACAACTCATTTTAGAGTCGGGCCAAATTTTGGCTTTGTCAGGCGTCGTTTGCCGTGCAGTGTACGGAGGGGAGCGAGTGTTGATTATCTGCTCCCGAACGGCCGCTGGACGGTCAGATGAATTTCTGACACGTCAGAAATTTTGTTCAGCCGACTTGGGCTCTCGCACAGTTGGAGCAGAGCAACGAGCCAACTTCCCAAAGTCAGTACAGTTTTTCCCACTGCACCTGTGCCAGGTGACAGAGCGTCTGAACACCAATGGCTACATGACGCGGAACAGAAAATATGGAGGCCAAGTTGGTTGAGCTGTGGCAACAGCGTTCCTGCCTCCTTGATGTGTCGTCCTACTCCTATCACAACCGATATGAACAGGAGAAATGTTGGCAGCACGTAGCCGCTCTTCTTCAGCTGCCTAGAAATAATTTTATTGATTGACTGATTTATCTAGCTAGCTAGGTAGCTAACTTTTTTGTTGTTGCGCTAGCTTGTTTGTTGCTGCTGCTGCTGACGTGTGTGTGTGTGTGTGTGTGTTTTGGTGTACAGGATGGCACAAATGACCAGGGCAGCACACTCCTCCCTCGTTGGCATCATTGCTAATAAACAAACCTGACTTGGAGCATTCAAATGAATCTTTATTGACAATTTTCTGTTGCCAGGACGGTCAACAGGAGCCGATGGGCCATTTTTACATGTACAGTGTAAGCACTCAGGTCGTGGCTGTCGATCGGACCGTACAGTGTCAGCGCACAAATCGTGAGCTTTGACTTTACATTGCGGCCGATTTACTTATACAGTGTGAGTTGGAATTAAACAATCACATTTATAAAATCGTACAGTGTATGCCCAGCTTAAGTGGGCTCAGTGGTTAGATGTAAGTCAAAGCCACAGTCATGTCACAATAGAGCTGGGCAATACGGACAAAAACTTTTTGACCAAAAGTTTTTGACTAAATCCCACAGTATTAACATTTAGGGATGTAACGATTTGTTTTAACAACGACACAGTGTGTATTATGACACATGGTTGGTGATGCGGTACAAGAACAATATGGGCTCATTTAAAGCAATACGGTCTGATACGATTCAATGACTAGAAATTGAAATAGTAACATGTTTTTTGTTACAAATAGAGGAAAAGTAAATGCCTACTTCTCTGCAGTGGTAGAGCAGCTAAAACACTGGAAAAGCTCGATACACTGAACTACACAAACATTCAGTTCAAGGCCTCACGCCAACTGAAAATCTTTTGTTCTCCTGCTGCTTCTTTGTTTGACGTGCTAAATACAAGGCACCAATTCTTAGTATTGACACAATCGATTTTTGCTTTGAAAAATTATTTTAGATCAATACAAGTCACATAAGCAGGACGATTTACCGTTTACCTATCCATGTAGTTATAGCGAAGGAATATAAATTGATGCAACAGAGTATCGTCACACCTAGGGCTGAGTAATATATAAATAATGTCTTTATCATGATAAAAGACAAGATATCATGACAGATTTTGGATTATATCATGATACGACGCAAGTCTTGTCTTTTCTTAGTTAATGAGGCTTCATAACAGTAAAGTGATGTGATTTTCTGAACTTACCAGACTGTTTTTGTTGGGTTTTTTTGGTTTAACTTTACCCACTTATCCACATAACTGATAATTATTTTTCAAAAAATGTCATTGGCTTAATATTTTGTGAAATCACCAATAGTCATCCTCACAATACTGTCTAAGTGCCAAGGTATTCGGTCAAAGATATTGTGATATTTACTAATTTTTTTACCTTAGCCACTCCCCTAGAGCGCACAACAAGTCAATAATTATCGATAGCGACCAATATAAAACTTTACTATCATGATAGATTTTTCAGCTGTATCACCCAGGCCTAGTTACACCCCCGCTAACATTGCAACAATATTGTAGGGAAGACCATTTAAATAAAATTTTTTTAAAAAATAGAATAGTCTGGTTAGCTCAGAAAATTACATCACTTTACTGTAAAACAAGGAAAAGAGAACAACTAGATCATATCACCAATAATATTCAAAATTTGAGTGAATATCTAGTTTCTTATCACAAAATTGATGCAATATCAATATACTGCCCAGGTCTAAAACCTGTACGGACTTCAATGTCACTAAGCACTGAAACCTTTTAGTAAACGGCACAACCAATGATTCAGTTCTCTGAAGCACCACTCACAAGTCTGTTATAACTAAAGTCAGAAAGTTCAGATAAACTCCTGCAAATGTGAAGGGTGAGCAGACATTCTGAGCATAAAGCGTGAAACATTCACACTTCCTCCAGAGGACGTATAGACAATTTAACGACAGTGCATAGCCTATGTGTTGTGTCTGCGGTCATTCAATCATGTCATTCTTAATAAAGTCTAATCTCTATTTCCTCAGAGAAGTCACAACATATGGGAAAGGATTACAGAGTTATGAGTTACACAGCAGCTTTCAACTCTAATCAACCCTTCTGATCACTGCCTGCCTGGATTTGAACCAGCGACCTTTTGAATTATCAGCAGACCTCTCTTTAACCTCTGTCAATTGCACATCTTCATTTCTAACTTCAGCCTTAAAACATAAGTATGACAGTTTCTCCCCACACAAGATCAAACTGTCTCCAAAATGATTTCGCTTCTGGTCTAAAACCACAGTCCGTGCCCCATCAACAGCTGGAGGCAGCATGATCAGCATCACTTAATCACACACCTCCATGTGGATGTGTGTGTGCGTGTGTGCGTGTGTGTGTGTGGGAGGGAGGGATTACAGAGCAGCTTTAGGCATCATGTGTTTTATCAAAGATGAGGAATAACTGAAGACACGTCGCCTCATCAGCCTTTACTTTTCTATGCAGTGTTGTATTCTACTCAGTCACATCTCTCAGATCTTTCCCCGTTCTATTAGGCCTTCTAATTATTACTATTCGGATATTATTATCAAGTGTAGTTACATTGTAATGATATATTCTGTTCTGCTCTAATATTCGAGTCTGTCGGATGACTGCTGAGCCAAATGAGTTACATAAGACAGCATCCTGAAATCGGGCAAAGCATCAAAATCGTGACAGATAAGCGTACATACAGAAGCCAAGAGAGCCGGGCTCTGATGGTAGCTCCAGCTAAGCCAAAGCCTCGCGCAGACACTCGTGCATAGGCTGCGTGGTGGCCGCCAAAAACGTCCCCAAATCTCCACCACACGAGGAGGAGGCCACAGACACAGGGCAAGTGTTCGTGTTTATTCTCAAAAAAAAGACGTTGTTGGCGTGTGTCATTGATTTATTTATTTACCTACCAACAGCTTCCAGCACAGCAGCCAAAACGATATCATCTCCAGGCGGCCGCGGCGCGCGCATTCCTCTCCACCTCTCCCCAACGGCAGCGCGAGCAGCCAGGCGGCCACCCGCTGGCGCGAGGAGGGACGCATACAAGCGGCTGGCTGCGGCGCGTGTTAGTGTGTGTGGTGGAGAGGGGCAGAGAGTGAGGAGAGGGAGAGAGAGAGGAAGGACGTATCGACCTGTGCTGTTATGTTGCCGGTGAATTAGAGCAGAAGAGATAAAATTGTATTGGCAGACTATTGTACATCTCTCTCTCTCTCCCTCTCTCACTCTCTCTCTCTCTCTACTGTATCCCTGGCTCTGCCCCTTTCTCTCCATCTGTCAATCCCTCTGCCGGCACGCGCACTCTGCATCCGGCGGCCCTCCAGGATCCAACACTGTAAAAAATGACCATCTTAACAAGTAGGTTAGGCCTGTAGGGATGCAACATTCACCGGATTCGCGGCCTGATTTAAAGTGAAACTAGACAACTTTTCAAATTGTCATTATGATGTATAACCTGATTAAAAGTGTCATAGTGGTTAAAAAATGACGCAGTTAAACTGGTCTCCAATAAGCCCTGTTTTTACCATGATATTTTCTTTGCCACCTGGCAGTGTTCTGACTTGTTTGACGGCCTGGGCAAACCCCCCAAAAAAACAGTATTTGCCAGGTTGGCAGGTTGTTCTTCGTCTTGTCGGAACAGTTTTCAGTAACAATGGGTTTTGGGCTTGCCTGAAATTTGTCTCAAAATAAACATGGCATGGCTCGCCTGGAGTGAGGGGACATACAGGATAAACAGCTCTGATTGGTTGTATGGTTGTATGACCATCCAGTTGTCTCCTGAGTAGACTCACAAGTCAGTTTCTAGACCCTTCGCTTAACCACAGACTGGTGACACGACCCCAGCTTTCATCGCTGAACTGGGTGGAGAAATTACAGAGTTCAAAGAAGCCCTTGCATTGCAGAACCAATCCTAAGCCTTTAGGGCGGTCCTTCATATTGGGGTGGTGACTTGCTGAAGTCTTGTGCTTGTAAACACTGTCCGACCAGCAACACGTGTACTATGGGATGGCTCAGTCACGGTCACCAAAGAAAACTCCCTCAAAGTTTACTGATGTTTGTCACATTTGTGGCAAAACATTTTCATGGGTTAAAAACAAACATAATCTTTAATTAGGACATGATTCATCTGTCCGGCCGGACTATACATCGGCTTTGGAGGACGTTACAGGACGAGTTACACTGGGAGACGGACTGCCCAAAGCGGTATGTGGGAGCTGTCGCGATGTTATCTTGTGTACATTGTATTTTGTGGACTGAGCACACATTCAATAAAATAGAATTAAATAATCCAACGTTGCTCTGGGCATCCATTTTCAATGTTTAAAAAAGTTCTCTCCGTGTTACAAAGTGATTCACTGTATCTTTAGTCTGTTTCCCTAAAGAGGAGAAAAGGGGGAGCGCACTATTTCCGGGAAGGCGTCTCCTTTTAAAAAGTGTAAGGGGCGTTGCTTTGTTAGCGGCTGTTCTTTGCATTTTGATGTCCCCAGACGATCGATAGGTGGAGATCTCCGATTGTCTGGTATAGCGGGACTACCTCCAGAGGCAGTTTTGACTGCGCCTGTTGGTGCTGCCTCTTGAAAATGAATGGCACATTGAGAGATACCTGTGCCTGGCTAACCCCAGAGGGCACTCCATCATCTTTGATCTACCACTGGGGCATCCAAGAGGTCACCTTAACTGCATTTTTTCAAAGGGATAACAGCTCACTGAGGCAATTAAAACACATTAAAATCCTGCCTGATGTCACAATTTGTGTCTAAATTTCTTGTCGTTGTTTTTTTTCCTTTGGAGTCAAATTCAGTCCAATCTGAAGACATACAACACATAAAAAAATGAATATTGAATATTTTTTTCATTAGGTTATCTGATGATAATCAGATAGAACATCTGCAAGTCCAACATTAAAATCATAGGAAAAAGACTCTCCTTCTGGCCCAATTCCAGAAATGCCCTTGTAATTTTAAGTTTTCCTCAATATCAGAGTCACTAATAGTTGTCTGTAGGCAACAGCTATGAGTTTACTGCAAACAAGAACTGCTAACAGCTACTTCTACATGTTTTCTATAGTGTCAGGTGACAAAACAAAGGTATATATATGCTAAAAAAAAAAAAGAAAAGAAAAGAAAAACTCAAGTTGTGGCAACATACATCCTTTTTACACATAGTAAAAAGGGGTGAAAACTACAGGGATGTCATAATCCAGGCTACACTTGCAGAGGTAAAAGCTTGTTAAATATTTTTGTAAAGCTGCCTTTAAGTGTTATATGTACTAGTGAACAGAAACATCTTAACAAGGTGACTGACAGAGTACAGGATTTCACATTTCAAACAGTCCTGCTCATGTTTAACACATTTGAGTGAACAGTAGATTTAGATGCTGGTCTGACATGAACAAGCTTCCTCTTTGCCACATGCCAAATTTAAACTATTTAAATTTAAGTCATTTTGTCCAAATTATCTTTTTAACTTCTTCCCCCTCAATTTTTTAAATGTGGTTCTGTAACAATTTGACTCCTTACGTCCTGTTTAAAGGAGTTACCTACAAATAGATCTGAAAATTTCTGCTATTGTTCCAGTTGCAGGAGAGTGATAAATGAAACTGAATGAGGCTGCTGGTTGATTCATGACGTTCACATTGAGTGACAGACTCTTATGTAATCTTGTGTGTGTGTGTGTGTGTGAGGGAGAGTTTGTGAGTAAGGTGAGCTGAGGTAATGTTTCAGTGTCTGGACACCAGATCACATCTGGCTGAACAGACCAAACACACACATACACACATGCGCACACACACACACACACACACACACAAATGAAGGACTGGGTGCCAGCCACCCTGGATAAGAACAACCGATTAGAGGGAGAAGTACAGACAGACAGACAGACAGGGAGGGAGAGATGAGATGTTCTGCCATCTCTACGGGAAGCAAAACCCGGATTTGACCTTCAGATATGAAGTCATTATTGAAATGCCACCCAAACTACACTGTTGATGTAATCACTTGGGCTTTAATCTTGTGACAGTCTGCTCTCAGCTGCTCATAGCAAACAAAAACCACAAAGTGTCCTGACTTGTTCTGAAACTACTTTAAAATGCATAATAGGCTGAAATTTATGTTAAAGAGATATTCTGAATTTTTTGACATAGGGCCTTATTTTTGACTTTTCCAGTCCTATTCTTATTGATAGAGACAATTTTCTGCTCATTTGATGCAGTACGGAGTTTGGACGGCTCGCCATTTAGCCACAAATGCTAATGCTAGCATAAATCATTCGTACAAGTAATTTTTTTTAAATTTATAGCTCTGTTTAGGATTGGTGGTTGCCAAACTGTTTACTTCCTGTTGCTACTGAGCCACAAATATAAGAAATGCAGCCATAGTCTAAAATTATTTTACAAACACACAAATTAGACTGTCATCATATTTGAGTTGCATGTTTAATCTAAAGCTTTTATACTCAACACTTAATAGTGTGTGACGTGCGATCACACTCAGACGTATTCGAAAATGCAGTGTACTACTACACACGCACTCAAAACGGTCCAAAAATTGAGTGTGGAACGATGGACACTTCATATCCTCAATGAACACCAGAAGTGACAAAGCGGAAACTAGGTCACAAACTTCTCAACTTTCAAAATGGGGATTACAGGCACGTGTTTTCTTGCACCACTGACGTGGCGACTGAATATCACTGCGTTGTACAGATGCAAGTTATACACGTTTTTGCACTAGGCACCACTATGTGTATTGTCAGATAGCTGCTGTCAGTAATGCTTGTTGGGTCTGTAATGATTTGGTACCTTTAGCGTGCTAGCTAACCTTAGCACCTGCTAGCTGGCTAACATGCTCCTAGGTACGGCAGCACACTTTAATCAGGTATTAACATAGTGGTGTGTGTTTGGTTTATGTGTAATATATTTTTGTCTTTACAGTAGAACATTCTTCAGTATTAAATACAATAAAATACAAGTTAAATGAATCAAATAGTGGGTGAAAATAGCTGTCAAATATTGGTTATAGTTGCCCACCACCTATTTGCAATGCGCCATTAAAATTGTAAAAATTGAAGAAGAAGAAGAAGAAGAAGAAGAAGAGGCAGTGATAAAGAAAACTGTCATCACTTCCGCAAAGTGCAAAATGGCAGTGCACGATTTGGGACAACAATACCCTGTCAAGATTATTGCACAACACACGATACGTGTACTGCATTGAGGTACACCAACAGAACACAAATAAGTCTGAGAGTAGAAGAGAATGCTACTGGTACAATTGACTTGTGCTAGCATTAGCATTTTTGGCTTAATGGTGAGCTGTACCGCATCAAATGAGCAAAAAAAAATTTTTTTTTAAGTCTCTATCAATAAAAAATTGGACTGAAGAAGTCAAAAATGAGGCCCCATGTAAAAAAAAATTCATAAAGATCCCTTTAAAGTAATACTAGAGATTACATCGCATGGTGACCTTGTAACTATGTGTGTGTGTGTGTTGTAAAGACAGGGCTGTGCCGGGATCAGGTCTTTTAAGTGTTTCCCTCATGACTTCCTCAGTCTTTTCATATGAAAAAAAATCAATCACCATGGGTCAAATGGTAATGGTTGTAGTTTAAACCTGCTTCTTCTTTAATGATGCAAACCTGCTGCTGCTGCGCCCACTCTGCCTGGGTTATGTCACCTTAATCAGTGATGTCACAGCAGGTGTTGGACTCGCTGCAGCTGTCAAAATACAAAGCACCTGCTGTGACAGGTCGCTGATCAGAAGGTGGCCAGAATTACAAGATGCTTCCATTTTCAACCTCATACCCTTGTACCACAGCCAAAGTTCTGTAGTCTAAATGTGACATACGATATTTGTCCTTCCCATCCAAATTTGTCTAATGCCTTATCAATCGCAGACATCGTTTGCAAGTATCTTTCAAAACAATTTTAAACAGCCTTTACCAATATGAAGCGTATGTCTGTTTTCTGGACTGATACAGTTAAATATGAGGTTTATGCTTTGGAAACTCATGATGTTTGGCTCAGCTCACCAAGAGCTGGCTCTTTCAACTTCCAAACGGCTCTTATTCCATAACTTCTGTCATTTATAATTCGGCCAAACTTAGCACTGTTTTGACCTGTGATTAGTACGTGTGCACAAATATCACTTAAATTATTTAAAATATTCAAATGAACCTTAATATAAAAAGCATACCGTAATTTTATATTGTTTGGTATAAAAAGATTGAATGTAAAAACATCAAACACTATTCCGCATGTGTATGAAACATTGTACTTATAGTAAACCTTGTAGTGTTTTGCTACAAACAATAAACAGATACAGCGCATCTGGTCCTTGAACTTCAATATATTTCACAATTCTAATGGCACTGTGAGAAGATCATTCTGTTTGATATTAATTTACAAAAACAACAACAACAACAACAAAATGGCCCTCGCATGGGAGTTGACTCCCATTTGAGCCGGCACATTCACCAGTGGCCAGATTTCCATCCGAAAAGGTGATAAACAGAGGAAATACTTGATTTATGCTGTAAATTTAAAAAGAAAAATCATAAGCTATGTTCTCTCGAGTAACCAGATCCTGTCTCAACTGAACATATTTGGGAGATTTTGGAGTAAGAGGTTCACCATCATCATCAAACACTGAATGATGGAAAGTCTTTGGGAAGAATTCTCTCCATCCCTCTAATAAAGTTGTTAACACAAGAGACTCGAACCCTTTTACTTTGTCACCCTGTCATTTCAGAGGTCACACAGAGCGAGAAGTCCTGCCTCTCCCAGTGGACGTCATGGGACCTTAGCACAGAACAAACATGAACGACAGTCAAAGGGCAAAGGAAAATTAGTTTTTGATCCTGTTTGACTTGTGCCCTGAAATACACACATGATGTTTGTCAATTTAAATGATAATTTTTCACGTGAGGAAAGTCTGTGTTTTTGTTTAACGGTTGATGTATTAGCTTGTGAAAATACGTAGTTATAAAGACCACAACACTGGTCGAGTAACTAAGGTCAGAACATTTTCCCTCCTCTGACAACAGAACCGACTCACTCTCCCTTCGAGTAGCTGCAGCTCTCAACATGAGCCAATTTATGATGGTTTTCACCTCTTTTAATACTTTTCCCCTCGTCCTGGAAAAACACTGAGAAATCTACCAGGCTGGCGGCCATGTCTGTACTGATGACGTATATTTTCCGAGACGAGACATGTAGTTCACTGTCTCAGAAAAAACATTGTTTTACTCCACTGTTTGATGACAAAATTTGACTTTCTTTACATGAAAAATTGTCTTTTAAACTGCCACCAATCATCTGTGTAATTCAGGGCACAAGGCAAACAGGATCAAAAAACAATTTGTCCCCCCTCATTGACTGCTGTATAGTTTTTTCCAAGCTAAGGTCCCTTCCAAAACAGGCAGGCGGGATTCATCTTTCAAGCTCAAGAATTTCTAATGCGGATGTGTTAGATTTAAAAGTTTTTTAGCCGAAATTGCAGTATTTTGGAGGCATTGAGCCTACACCCTGATAAAGAAGAGGTGGATTAATATCACAGGAAGCTGTTGAGAGTTTTGGATGGACTTTTTAAGATGGTTTTGATGTTTCAAAACTGTATTTCAGCCAGCAAATGCGGCTAAAGTGAGTGGCCTGCATTTTTGGAAAAAATCCATTTACTGTGAAATAGCACTATAAAGAAAAAATATATTTGTTAATTGCCGACATCTAAGGGTGAGTAACTGATACACAAAAAAATAGTTTTGTGGTGAAACAACTCCTTCAAATGGTTTAGTGTGACTGTACTGCATGCAGTGGATTATTCCAACACTGTAAATCATTAGTTTTCTCTCTCGACCAGCAGATGAAAGACAAGGTCACAGCTTGATGACACTGTGCTGCCAGCTAACACGCACACTAGTACACACACACACACACACACACACACACTTTCTCTCTGTGTTCACATCAACAATGTTTCCTGTAATCCACAAACGCA
>JAPQLA010000004.1:1244593-1254710 GCA_029822935.1 Naso vlamingii | reverse complement strand
AATAATAATAATAATAATAATAATAATAATGTTACTAGGCTTATTTGCACAGGAATTGTGTTCCATTCTCTTGATGCACTTTATGATGCACTTTATCCTCTGAGTCACTTCACTGTTGAGTTTGTTTCTACTGTTGACCCTCAGCCCTCTGATTTTTTACGTATCAGCCCTTTGGGTTCTTTTAGGCATGTGTTTTTATCTGTTAGTTGTTTTTATCAGTTTTTTTCAAAACTTGTTTTCATTGTCTTGTTGTCTTATTCTTTTTACTGAGAGCTGTTTGGCCCTTCAGTTTCCTTTGGGATTAACAAAATTTATCTAATCTAGTCTAATCTAATCTAAAGTTAAAAGAGTTTTATTTCAAATATAGCACAGGGACTCTAAACAAGTCAGAGGTATGGAGCTCAGCCCATTCCAGCAGGGTTGATGTTGTAAGCAAATACTGGCATATATGTACAGATGTGATGAAATGTGAAAAAATTTTCAATGACATTTAGAAACTTTCATCACATAATTTGTCACCAGACAGCACTGACAAGTTGATTTATCAGCTGTTACTCGCCATGCTCAGTTTCTTTCATAACTAAACTTGAGGAATTTCACTGAAATGTTTATGTATAAAAAATACAAACAAATATATTATCGGATTATTACTCTCAAACATCGGCAGCATTATTGGCCTCAACAATTGTCATTCAGGCATCACGTGGAGTCCATTTTGACTTAACCCACGATGCACTGCAGTCCAGGCGCAAGGTTGTGAAGGTGGAAATGTCGATTACTCTGAAACTTATCAAATCTGAGCTGTATCCCTTCAACGTGAAAGCAAGATTGGGCTACTGTGGCTCTAACATTTTTTATTAGAACACATCTAAATATGGCCACACATAATTATTCAGCATGTCTGATCTAGTGCCCAATACACCTTAAAAGATGTATGCATGCACACAGCTGTGAGCTGCGTATACATGCAGTTCAATAAACACACTATTTTCTTCACCTATTGACGGAAAAAATAACAGCTGCTATTTCAAACTGAGCAGTGTTACTACCATAAATTCAAACCTTTAAATAGAAAACATTACCTCACTGTTGCTATGGTGCATTACGTTTGTGTGTAGTAATGTGCAAAGAGTGCTTTAGCGCTGCTGGAAGACAATGTCTTTCAACAGTCTTTGCCAAAAACACATTTTGGATGTAATGCCAGTTGTTATGTGCTCTACACAATTCCTTTCCTCAGTCCTATGTGTAAGTCAACTGCATCCACACAATCAGCTTTACATCCCGACCAAGTAACGTTCACTACAATATGAGTTTCTTCTTTAACTGGTGAGAATGAATGGACTCTGTGATAAACACAGTGTGACCTGGACAAATAAGGGACAGTTTAGCAGCTACTGTATGTCCAGAACGTTCATGTATAGTCAGTTCATGTGCATAGAAACCAGGCAGTGTAATGGTTTAGAAGAAGAACAGTGAGTGCCGCTTACCAGAGCTGAGAATAAGTGTCTGCAAACAATTGTTTGCACAGCCTTTGGTAATGCATCTGTTTAGAGTTTCAACCATGAGACCCCGAGGCTCTGTGATAGGCCGGCTGGCTGCTGCCTGTCACCATGCTGTCTCCCTTACTCAGGCCAACACTGAGCCTGTGTGAGCCTTTTGCTCAGGCAGCAGATCAATCTGTTAGCTATCAGGAAGCAAACATGTGACTCCAGTCTTAGAAAAACTGAGGTTCATTTGAAAGACTGAACTACAGAATCATTTGTGAGTTTGGCTGCGGGAGGAAAGACAAACTGATTCCTCCTCTAAAAAAGACTTACGTAGTTTTAAATATTGACTTTAGCGAGCATAAAATCAACAAACCAGTGAAATATACCTCGAGGTTTTGGTAAAAAACTTCACAATACGATAGGCATCACGATACATGGGTCACAATACGATTATATCACGATCTAGTAGTCCTAATACATCACATCCCATTATCCTGATAATTCAGCGGACAAATTGAATCAAAACTATTTAATTTAAAATTTCCTTTCAAATTTAATCCAGCATTGGCAAAATACCAAACACCAATGTAGTTGCCATAACATGAAAATGAAAAATGGAATTTAAGTGTACTTTTTACTTAAACAGGACACACTGGATCTGAAAATATGAAAATAAAGTGACAAGTGTTTTTTTTGTGTCATTGAACTTCAAGACTGGGTTTTGGCAAGGACTTCACCATATGAACCGTATCACAACACATGGCCGGAAACCACGAAAACAAATATTGCGATATACTGCTATCTAAATTCAAGAACAAAAGTGACTAAAGTGCTTTACAGGTTGCCTCAGTGTGTGTCTATTCACCCAGTTACATCATAAAAAAGCACAGATGGAAAGTAAAGAAGTACAAATATTTGTTACTGTACTTGAGTAGATTTTCAGGTATTAATTTTTCTAACACTTTTTGACTTTTCCTCTACATCTGAACACGAATATCTGAACTTTCTGCTTGTCACGTTTTCCAAACAGACTTGTGAATTTAGTTAAAATGCTTTTGTGTTTTTGGCTGAGCTCAGGACGCTTCACCAACCCAAAATGTCTCTGTTTGACATTCTGAGAATGAGACTCAACAATCAACTCATTTTCTGCTGCATTCAGAAACAACTCAGACAAATTCTGCTGGTTCTTCCTTTAAGTTTAATAGTCTTTGCGTTATATTAATATGACGTGAGCTTCAGTTAGCTTTGCACAGAAATAGCTGCTGGAAATGTCCTTCAGAGGGAAACTTGTTACTTTTATACTTAAAGTACATTTCACAATCTGTACTTTATTACTTTGACTTGAGTAAAGATGTTGAGTCAGTACTTCGACTTTTACCAGAGGTCTTTTGTTTACACAAGTATCTGTACTTCTACTTGAGTAAAGGATGTGTGTACTTTTACTTATTACATGAGAAAAATACATAATATGAAAATTATGATTTAAGAGGCAACATACAAATAACATGTTAGGCTCTTAACCTGTTCTTAACCCTGTTATTCACACGATTTACATTTGCAAATGCCATCTGTCTGAATTATAAAGCATGTCTAAAATACTGCGTGTTTCTTCAGTTACATTCAGTGGACAAAGTGGTCAAGTTCATCAAAGCTGCTGTTTGTAGCTACACCGTCATAAACAAACAGGCTTGTTGAATAGAGGGGGTCAGCAGCAGCAGGCTGCCAGTCCGAACCCCCCCCCCAAAAAGCTGCTAGTTTAGTTCAGTTTACTTCACTAACTAACGTTAGTCATTACAGCAGCTCGCGTACATCTGATGGAGTTTGCTCTGAGCAGTTTAGAGCAGGATCCTTTTTTCTTCAAGGTGCCACCAACCACCGTTTACAATTTGGATCATGTCTGTCATTTCACTTCTGCCTTGTTTATCGTCTAATGTAAACACATCTTCGACAGACGTTTTACGAGTCGTTACCGTTCATCTCTGACGCAGCATCACTGCCGTTGATTCAGTAAAGTATCAACTTTTGTCGGAGGTTCGCCGAAGGGAACAGTGGTAACAGCTAGCTTACCTTCACATGCACAATTACGCTATAACGTTACTTAAATGCTTTGCGAAGCACGAGCTGCTCCTGGGACTTCAGTGTATTTCAGACATTAACTTCGCTTGGTTAACGTTAATTATACCTTCGACAAACTGAAAAAAAAGGATCCAATAATTAATTTCAGGTGAAAATGAAATAGTGTTCCTGACGTTAAGCAAGGCAGAATCAAAGTGACTTGTGAACAAACTGCCCGGTCCCCCTTCATAACTTTTAACGGTTCTGCAGAAGCCAACAGCTCAGAGAGTTTCACAAACGGCTGCTCCGCGAGCTACTTACCTTAACGGGCCAGTTGTTGTTGAGCGGGAAAACCGGGAGATGTAGCAGGAGAAAGCAGCAACCCGGGAGAGCTAAGCCTCCGTTACCGAACATGGTTCATTCATGTCATGGACCGACAAGTCTTCCCCTCCCCTTACCTCCGCTCCCCTCCTCACTCCTCTCCTTCAGCCCTCCTCCCTCCGACCCCCTTCCGATGTAGCTACGCCTTCTGGCTGCGCTCGCGCTCAAGCACGCGCGAACGCACGCGCACAACGCAAGGCATCCCCCACTGTTATTCAATGAAAAGGTAATTACGCGCAGTGATAACTGCAGCAGCCAACAGGTAGTTTTTCTGAACTTCTTAAAACATTATCGTGAAAAGACTGACAATAAATAATAATAAAATTATAAAATTAATTCCGAACATCTGAGAAAAACACAATCCGCCCCCCCATAATGAAAAAAGCAAACAAACAAATAACCCAAGACAAAGCATACATCTCTCTTTCTTTAATATTTATTTTTGTTTGAGTCCAGCAATTGTATTACAACATGTGAATTATACTCTGGGCTTTTTCACATTATGAATACCTCTCACCCAACTACTCCATATCTCCTCAGCCCGCCTTAATTAAAAATATCAACATGCAATTAAACAAAATGTAAGATCGATAGCATCAGTATAGTTGAGCATATGTCGAAAATAAACTAAAAAACAAACAAATAAAGCATACATCTCACATGAATGTCATGAATCTGTTAATTGAGGCCAAAAAGAGACAACAAAGAGTTGTTTAATTTATGTTTTTGTCATATTTATTTATCTTATTTATGTCTTTCTGACTGACTAACTCCCTGCTGAAAGAGTCTTAAATAAATCTGAGCAGTTTGTAGGGGTGGGAATCACCAGTGGTTCCATCGTACAATATTATCATGATGCTGAAGTCATGATACGATATTATCACCATGTTGCAATGTCTTGAGTATTGCAATATCATATATTGGGATTTTTGTTAACCTTTTTCAACTGCAAATCATTTTTCCAAAATAAAACTCGGTCTTAATCATCTGTTCCATCCAATTGTTTTAAGTTTTTAGTCTATTCATCCCACTTCAATGATTATTTATTGTATTATTTATTACCTCACCATACAATGAGCACTTAATGTCATCTAGTGGACTGAAAAGTCAATTGATTTTTTGTTGTTCTATTACCCAAAAATGGAGTTTGTAATTTGCCACATTTATTAAGAATTTAAGTAATAAAATACTGATACTTTGTGTCTATGAATCCATATCAATATCATCATGCAAATTATCACAATATTACACTTTGTTGATTTTTTCCCCCCATCTCTTACAGTTAGGCTATCATTTAAAAAAAGCCACAACTACTGTTGACTGGAGAGGGAGAATCTTTTGTGTTTAGCAGCAGCCTGTTGTTAACCCGTCATCCCATCGAAGGAGCCACTCACTCAGTCTTATCATTAAAGTGCCACGTTTTTATTTGCACAATTTTGCAACAAATATGATGGTTCGTGCAAATGTTTGTTTTGACAATGTGCAGTATGTTTTTTAAAGCCTCAGATTTATTTGACCCAAACATCTGATCTCTTTTATGCTAATGCCGAGCTGTGTGGGGGGCTACAGGCCTCCAGTTGTGAGGTAACCGCGTGTTTTAGATGACCAGTGTTTAAACACTGTTTGCAGGGTATTCCCAAGTACTAGTTCGTACAGTAGTACTAGTCATAGTCATTTAAATGATGAACCGAAACAATGGTTACATGAACCATGACCTTTAACCTTTTTGTTCAAATGAATACTCATTGGTTACTGACACCAACAATCCATAGAACTCTAACACTAGAGCTCTGACGTCTCCTAGTGGTAACAATGTAAAACTACACCACAGCAGATATGCTACCAGATGACAAGCTTGAGTGGAACTATGCTAAAGTAATGAATAAATGAAGACTCTGATCTTTGATTTTGAACTGTAGATAGCACAAAATGTTAGCAGGTCTATGATGTGTTAAAACTTAGAACAAGCTTCACTCTGCCACTCTATCTTTTTGATTTGCTCATTTCAGTATCAAAAACATCTTTGGCTATAGGTAGCCTACATATAGATCTTAAAGCTAGATATTAGGTTGTCTGCTGGTCAACTATGTTTGGCTGTCTGTCTTCTCTCTTGACATTAGCAGTTTGTGCAGTTAATCCCAAAACTCAACCCCATTTAATTCATTTAAATGCTTTAAGAACTTGAATCATTGGGTTGCTCAGTTTCACTGGTGGATTATTT
The DNA here is from genome assembly GCA_029822935.1 of Naso vlamingii. Classification (NCBI taxonomy): domain Eukaryota; kingdom Metazoa; phylum Chordata; class Actinopteri; order Acanthuriformes; family Acanthuridae; genus Naso; species Naso vlamingii. Next base: position 1,248,566 of record JAPQLA010000004.1, on the reverse strand, counting down.
GTTGATGTTTTTATATTAAATAGCTTTTAATAATTTTAGATTGAAAATTGTGTTAAAGATTGGCAGAGTTGGGAAGGTTACTTTGGAAATAATTGGTTACAGATGACTAGTTATTCTAGTTAAAATGTAATAGGCCTAAGTAATGGAACTATTTCAATTACTTTATCAAGGTAATGTAAGTTATTATATTTGATGAGGTTTTTTTATTACTTTTCTAAATTTCTAATGAATGTTTTCAGCTGTTAACCATTTCCAAATACTTAAACCATGCAGTAGCAGACATGGGGCGCTGCAAATTCAAACAAGAGAACCAATCAAAAGCATCAGAACAGCATCAAACTTTATTAAACAGCCTTGACTGGAAATGACAAAAGAAGACACTGTGCACATCAAAACATATTAATATTATCCAACATACAGCCCAAGCTTTTACAGAAAATATTCGGACGTAACCTCCTTTGTAATCATTAACGTATTCATGGGAATTGTAATTCAATTATGCATTCTTTCACAGTAATTGTAACTGATTACAATTACATTTAATTTTGTTACATGTAACCAGTTACTCCCCAGCACTGAGGATAGACCGTCTCTTTTTTTCTACTTCAAGCTGTGCTTCACGCCTTTTTTGACTGGGGACCCCGGGCCTCTCTGGCATAGCGCCTCAATTTCCCAGACTGCATCGCTTCTTGTCCATCCGCCATATTGCCTTTGCCTAAACGCGCTGGCTGGATCGGCTCGTACCCGCAACTGAAAATGTAAGTATAGAAACAATCACACAATCACATTTTACGCAGGCTTGGATTTATTACACATTTTTCAGCCGTTGTGTTTGCCCACCGGTCGCATTCGAGTTTGCAGCTGTGTAAATCTTGGAAACAAGGCTCCATCAGCACGTAGCTTACCTCAGGAGCTCGGTGCCTCGGCTCGCTCTCTGTTGTTGTTTTTCCCTCTGTCACAGCCACAAATTACATTCACGACTCCTTCGCAATATTTCACGTATTAGTTTTTTGTAACGTTAGCTGTGTTATATGAATTGATACGAGCGAGTAGTTTGTTCTTCTTTGTCTTTTCTCTGCTAGGCGTATGACATGCAGAGCTTATTTTCCTTCCTCTGGTAGCGTTACGAAGAATAACGTTAGCTAGCTTCAGTGGTAGCTACTTAGCATTAGCCGAGCCCCTCAGATTTTGCATGAAACCTGTGTGCGGCTTCTGACTGATGGCGATTAATAAATACCGATAATTCAGAAGGAAACAGTAACGTTAGCTCACGTACTAGGCTGTGCTAGCAAGACAAACTTTATATCAAAGCTAGCAACCGTAAAGAACATGCAACGTTAAGTACCAAATTTGAGTCAGTAACGTTAATTAACGCTGTAGCATGTTGGGCTTTGTTTACTGACGTGAATTATTGATCACAGGATTGGAAGTTGTGGGCAAGACATAACGATACCACGGTCGTTGTCGTTATTGTTGGTTATGTTTTTTCTTGATTTGATCAGGTTTAACTGTGTGTGGAATGATCAGTTTGCCTGCAACCACCCAGTGTGTTTAACATGGACCCCCTCCCCCAGAAACACTTTCACCTCCTCTGTCACATGTGTGGCATCATGGCAACACAACTGCAGCAGTCGGGGTGTAGAGTTTCACTTTGGTATTTCAGTTCAGTATTTGTCTAAACGATCAGGTAGGGCTGTGCTAAAAATATTGATATAGCAACATATCGCAGTATTTGTTTATGTGATGTACTGCATCTTATCGTGATGTGCATCGTATCATGAAGTCCTGGCCAATACCCTCCCTAAAGAACACTCATGCACTTTATTTTAATGTTTTTAATTTCAGTGTGTCTGAGTGCAAGATTGCAGTTAATTTATGTTTTTCATTTTGATGTTATAGCAGCTACAGCAGTGTGTTCGCAAATTTGACAGAACCACTTAAATAATTTGTGAAGGAAATTTTGAATAAAGTTGTTCTGACCCAGTTTGTCCAATGAATTATCAATACATTGTGATGTGACATATCACTACTACCCAGATTAAAACCAAAACAAAAATTAAAATGTTTGTATTTATCAACTTAAAGTCAAATTTAACATCCCAGTAACAACAAATAAAAAATATTATTTTGATATGAAAATTCACAGTCTTTCAAAAGTTACTGTTTCTCTGTATTTCTTTATTTTAAATCAGCTAAAATACTTCAGAGGTCAGGCGTTTAACAGGGATGTCACAGCATGTCTAAATATTTGTGTTGAAGTACATTTCCTCTGGTGGTTTGTTGTTTTTTTCAATGTTTTTTACTTTAGTAAACAAATATCTGTTTATTTAATTGAATTTTTCATTATTTGATTTATAAAGCTTAAATGTAGGTTAAAAAAAATGTATGTAACAAAATGTTGATACATGTTGATATTGTATCGATTCTCAAAAACACTGCTTCGATTTTTCATTTTTTTTGGATTTAATGCAAAGATTCGTGGCAGTGGTCCATTTTTTTCAATCCACTACCACTATTGCACAAAAGCCATTGCTGAAATTGTGTTTGCATAAAAAAAGTAAATGCATTTTATTATGGATATTGTAATGTGTTCTTTATACTATGACAGTTTTCTTAAAATTAGATTTTTTTTTAAATTGCAGTATATCACCCTGCTTACAGTATGACAATATATGGCAGTATATTGTGTTGTGACTCTTGGGTCTTGATACGTATTGTGTCGGCAGATTGTTGCCAATGCAGTGACACAAATGTTACTGAACATCCCTGATTCAGAGCAGCAGTGTCAGATTCATGTTCTAATGTTATCTAGACTGTAACGTGTACAGTTGAAACTCAAACCTTCAGTGGAAACATGCAGCAGCTGAACTTAGACTCCGATTAGACGGCGCAAGTTTTCACATTGAACGAATCACTTTTGTTGTGGTGTGACCTTCCTTTTACATGACAACGGCGTGCTGGCGCCCCTGAAACAAAATTTTGAAACCGGGTCCCAGAGTGGAATCTTTTGAAACTGCAGCTTTCTTTCTGGCTGTGTAAACTGGCAAACCGCAAAGCCTGTGAACGCTGTGACCACACTAATGCTAATGTTAGCACAAGTCAGTGCATTCTGCAGTAGCCACTACCAGCCTCTGATTAAACACTCCACAGTGCATGGAAAGCAGGTCGAATATGACGACAGTCTGTGGAAGTGAATTCGCGTATTTGTGTCATAATTTTAGAATTCAGTCTATGGCTGAATTTCTGTAATTTGTGGCTGCTTAGGGCTTAGCAACAACAGGAAGTAAACAATTTAAAGCAGCTTCGATGGTATGTCATTGCAAAGTTACACTGCCACCTACTGGCCTGGCATACATAGTACCATGCTTTCAATTGTTTGTGTAAATGCAGAATATTTTTTGAAGACACAAAGGAAAGACTTTTCCATTTTAAGTAGGGCTGCTCGTCTAAACGTGGCCTCAGAAGGTAGAGCGGGTCATCTGTTAGTTGCAGGGGTTATGCTTCCGTCCCTCCTGTCATATTTCTACAGTACGAGTCCTTCAGTGAGATACTAACCCAAGTTCCTGCTGATTGCTGAGCCATGGTGTTGCATGGGAACTTTGCTGTCTCAGGTGCCTGAGTGGGTGTGAATGAGAGGAAACTGCAGAGTGTTTTGTTTGTAAGAAGTGCTGAAGGTTTAACCAAATTATTTATGACCAAATCTCACTAATAATCAGGACAGGGTCATCCTTACATCCCTGATTTCCAAGAAAATCAAATTTTGTGTTTGTGTTTCAGTGTTGCAGTGATGACTCAGACAGTTCAGACCAACGGGGTTCAGCCCCTCAGTAAGACCTGGGAGTTGAGTCTGTACGAGCTGCAGAGAACACCGCAGGTAACAGCCACTCCTCCTCACATCAGTCATCACACTTACATTTTTGTTTTTTAAACAGATTTTTTATCTTTAACACAACATGTTTGTGGCAGACGCACA
>JAPQLA010000004.1:1178514-1197779 GCA_029822935.1 Naso vlamingii | reverse complement strand
GTTTGAGCTAAGCTAATTAGCGGTGGGCGAGCTCTGCCCGTCTCTTCCTTGTTACTGCATGCACAGTCCAAAGAATGAGATCTATCTTCTTGTCTGGAACTCAGGAGATCCAGACAAATTAATTAAGAAATAGAAAAAAAGTTGTTGTGTCCCTTTAATGTTTATTTAATGTAACCTTTGGTGGGCTTACTTGAATTGAAAAAATGAAATATATTTCGTTCAGCTTCAGAGCTGTTGGTTGGTGGATTTTGTTACCTTTGGACGGATGCAGCTGTTCCTCTAAGCTAAGCTAACGTCTGCATGTGGAAGCTTAATTAGTCATACAGACAGAGGTGTTGTGTCATTGATCACATTAAACTTTCTGCAAAAAAGCAGATAAGTTTCATTCCTCATTCATTGTCATTTTTAACATGAGCAAACGGAAGCATATATCAAGCACATAGGGAACAACTTGAGCATCCTGGTTTTGTTCATCTGATGGATGTAAGTTTAATAGTCATCTTCCTTTAAGGTCCAGTTTGGTCTCCACCAACTAGCTGAGCTCTGAGCCTTAATATAACAGTGGGACTGTGTGCTGCAGAACTGAGTTGATGATAATTCTGTGGAGGTTCATCAATACAATCAAATTCTGTCACACTACATGTCGACATCTGATCCATTGTTATTACAAAAATACTCATTAGTGCAGCTCTAATATTTGACAAAAAACCCACAGTCACCATCATTTGCCTTGCAAATGACTTTCTGTGCTCAGACGTTTTAAATTTAGCCTGCTTAGTTCTTTTACACTCAAAATGTGAATTGTTGAATAAAGAGAGACAGCTCCACTGTGAAAACAAGGCTCGCCCATGTCCCTCATGTGTACATGAAGCGTGTATTCCATGAAAATACTCTGTGTAACATTGTTCAACAACTGTCTTTATGATATCATGTGTGGTATTTTATCATAGAAAAAAGACTCCAGTAAAATTAATGATTCACAGAACTGAAGTATACTTCCAGTGTAACTCAGTTCAACAATGTTTCTGACACAATATACACTTAATCAAAAGCTAAAAATCTAGAAAGGATGCCATGATCGTACATCTTTTTTGTGTGCAGCACAAAAAAAGCAAAAACCCAAAAAATCCAAAAACCTGCATAAACGTAAAGAAATCAGTGCATTTGGCCGAATGAGATGTCCTCTTTTTACTCTGTGTCCCGAAGAAGGCGATTTTCAAGCTTCAGAACAGCTCCTCTGGTCCGTTTGTACAAGACAGCAAGAAAGACAAAAAGCAATCATGTGGAGTCTTTAGCCCCCTCCAGTTTCAACCAACCGACAGGCATCCAAGTTCAGCTTGAAGGGCAGCAGAAGGGCACTTAGTCAAAAAACAAAAAACAATCCAACAAAAAACACAAAAAATCCTCTTCTTCCCCGCACTCTTTACTTCACATCTGCAGAGGTAAGTAGCGATTGGTTGACTGACCTGGTTCCCCGCTTTCTCCTCCTTTCAGTTTAAAGCTACAAGAAACACTCTGCAAAATGGTTATTTGGTAACCAAGGAGAGATTAAAGTAAGCCCCACAGTCCAATTCTCAATACAAAATACAGTCCAATTGAGATTCAAAACTCCACTCAGGCCTGAAATGAGTCTTTTGTAAGGTTCACACTGGTGGGACCACCGTTGTGCTGGTTAATTTACATTTCTACATCCATCAGTTTTCATTCCCCAAATCAGAGATTTTTGTCCCCTTTTGAAAAAGACTTGGTGTGTATTTTAGGATCCATGAGTGAAGGCAGGTCAAAGATCAGGTGGTGCTCTTAAACATCCCATTAATGGGACTGAACATCTGCCAGCACATTTGTTGCTCCATCATATGAAGTGAGCCTCGTCTGTATTTCTAAAAGTTCTCCCATTTTCTTAAAGCTCATCAGCAACGTTCACAATCTCCAACAGTGAGTTTGTAGTCGTTCAGCGTTGCTGATGCTGGCCCTGCGTCGGTCAAAATCTTTCCTGAACCTCTCTTTGACATGAAAGTGTGTGTGTGTGTGTGTGTGTGTGTGTGTGTGTGTGTGCGTGTGTCTGTGTGTGTGTGTGTGGTGTCTTTGTTAGGAGAAGTCACTGTCCTCAGCCCCGTACAGGTCAGCCAGTTTTCTGAACCTGGGCCCCCAGTCACTCAGGTAGTTGTAGTCTTGCTCCGCCTCAGATGATGCCGAGCCCAGCGAGCTCAGCGACTCGGCCACTGAGCCGGCGCCCTCGTAGGCGTAGGTGGCCAGCGAGTCGTATGGCGGAGCTGTCGGGTTGCAGTCGTTCTCAAGCACTCTCTGATTGATGAACTCCCGAACATCCCCGTTATCCCGTGATGCTATGGTGACTGGCGGCATGATGAGGCCAGAGGCGGTGGGGGCGGGGTGGCGGTGCGGTGGGTACAGCAGGGTGTCAGTTGGGATGATGTCACGCCTCTGTTTGGTGGAATCCTCCAAGGCGGCCGCAGCGTCCGGGTGCCGCAGGGCTCCAATATCAAAAGCCTGGGTGTCCTCCTCGCCACCGCCTTCGTCATTGTAGCTCACCACGTTGTCACGGACGTCCTCCTTGGAGATGATGAGAGGTTCCTGCTTCCTTTGGCGTTTCAGCGCTGTGAATAGAACCACGATCACTGCAGGAAGACAAAGAAGAAGAAAAAGATTTGGGATTAATGAACTGAAGTGGACGGTACATTGAGGACTGATTATATGTAATTTAAAGGGCAATTCAATTTAAAGCACTCATTTGTTAGCTTTGTTTTTGATGGTAATGACAACACTGGATTCAAGTGAATAGCTTGTTCTGTGATCATGGTGGCATTGCTTTAATAAAGTCATGTCAGAAGCATACAGTTTACACAGTTAATGTTAACCTCTTTAGTTAGACATTAAGAAAAATGATGTGCGTGTACACACACCTCGTTTATACACATAAACTGTCTTGTGTGTCATAAACCTAAAACTTGCTTGTTTCCATTGAGCACGTTTTACCTGCTCAGCTTTGACTGTGCAGATATTTTTTAATGTTGACTTTAAACTATTTCACAGCTGAGTAGCTCTTTCTAAAGCAGTTTCCTCTCATTGCTGTTTTCATTCAAGCCCCAGTATCTCATTAAAGTTGCATTTGTAAAGAGCTGGTAAACAATCTGCTTTTCCTTAATTTAGCATAAAAAGATTAGTTAAGTAAAAAAAGCTCAGTGATACCTGTGGTATTTGAAAATAAAATATGATTATTGTGTCATACTGCACAAATTGTAAATGTGTAGTAATAATACAGTGCCTCTTAAACCTGTTATGTTTCCTGCTGCTCTCACTTTTTTTTCCTTTTTGTTATTGCCTCTGTCCTGAGTTCCAGACAAGAAGATAGATCCCATTCTTTTGACTGTGTGTGCAGTAACAAGGAAGAGACGGGCAGAGCTCACCCACCGCTAATTAGCTTAGCCTAAACACTGGTAGTCAATGGAAAGTGCTAGCCTGCCTCCGCCTAAAGTCATCAGATAAACTTTCCAACAACTCTAAACAGTCCCGTGTGCTTGTGACTTGTTTATTTACCACATTTATGTTATTTTTATACTCAGATTAGCATTTTATGTAGTACTTTTGAAAAGACTACAATAGCGCTATGTACAGTCCATTTACCTTGTGTATTTCTTCTTCTTCTTCTGTTTGCTGCCATGCATGCGCCCTGCGTTTTTTTTCCAGGTAAATATTTGATTCTAGAATTACATAAAGTGCTAATCTCATTCTATGACTTTAGATGAAGGCAGGCTAGCCTTTCCCATTGACTACCAGGATTTGAGCTAATTAGCGGCGGGCGAGCTCTGCCCGAAAGAATGGGATCTATCTTCTTGTCTGGAACCCAGGAGGGAGGCAAATAACTAAAAGGAAAAAAATTGGCATACCCCTTTAATATTTTATGCCAAGATAATTGTGCAGTGAAAATCTGATAGTGTGGAGTTGTGGAGTTGTTATCGTGACACATTAAAAAAACGTAACCTTTTCCAACTTAACTATGTTTTGCTACTGGCGGCTATTCCTCAAAAAAATCAAGTCTACTCATACTGTGGGGAGGAAGACTACAAGCAGACACAGCCACAGAGATGTCAGATGAGGAGCTGCAGACAAAAAGCTCTGACTGTACCTCTGCAAACAGCTCGCCTCGAACAGGTAAACATGATCTTTTACCTGCTGTGCTGTATGATGGAAACACACTGCAAAAATAATGACCGACTTCAGATAAATGTGTCATCAGTTTAACACACACCTTCATGTTGGTAGCTCTGTTTTAATGCAAAGGCAAATCCCTGCTGCACCGGGCTGATGTGGCGAGACAAACCAAGTCAAGCTGCCACGAGTGTGACAAAAGGCCGATTTGTGTCACAGTGGGTGAAACCATGTTTAGGAAGCACGCATCCTATCACATTTTTAGTGTTTGAGTCCACAGCTGTGTTCTAATCACATAGGCCTACTTCTATACTAAAAACATAATATTTTGAATACATAAGACACTTCACATCCTCAGCAAATGCCATATCGGTGACATAATGGAGGGCACGTCACAAATTTCTCAACTTTTGAAATGGTGGCAGGGGATTACAGACACGGGTTTTCTTGTACCACCGACGTGGCGACGGTGAATGTTGCCACGTTGTTCAGGTCCAAGTTATATGTGTTTTTGCACTAAGCACCACTATGTGTGTATACTGTAGTCAGATAGCTGCTGTCAGTAATGTTTGTTAGGTCTATAAAGATTTTGTACCATTAGCGTGCTAGCTGACGTTAGCATCCCCTAGCTAGCTAATGTGCTCCTAAATACAGTGGCACATTTTAATCAGGCATTAATGTTGTTGTGTGCTTTTGGTTTATGTGTGATATATTTTCGTCTTTACTGTAGAACATTCTTCAGTATTAAATAAAATAAAATACATGTGAAATGAATTAAATAGTGGATGAAAATAGCTGTTGAATATTGGTGATAGTTGCCCACCACCTATTTGCAGTTAGCCGTTAAAAAAAAGAAGAAAAAGGAAAAAAAAAAAAAAAGAGTCATCACCTCTGGTAAGTGCAAAACGGCAGTGCGTGATTTGGGACAACAATACTCTGTGCACCACACGGTAAGTGTACTGCACATGTGTGAAGAGAACATTGTTATAAATTCATATGGATTCTCCTCCATCTTCCTACCATTTATTATATTAATATAATTTATTTCTTTCTTTCTTTTTTGCATAATAACATAACTTTTGTAAACTAAGTGATGGCTTTGTGGTTCAACATTAAAGCAAGTTTTCAATTATTTTGGTTGGTTGGATAGTTGATGTACACAGGAAATACTGTTATTAACAGGTCTTTAATGGTCAGCAGAGAGTAACTCACACATTGACAACAGCAACACACACACATGCACACACGCAGAGTTGTGTCTACATTGAGAAATCAGTTTGAGGTCATCAAGTTGGCAGGGTTGGGAAGGTTTGAAAGCGTAACAGATTGTGAGTTACCCTGTTTTAAATGTATGTAAGTAATGTGCCTATTTCAGTTGCTATCAGTTATTCAGTGGGAAGTGCTAGCCTTATTCAGTTATTATCAAAGTAATGTAACTTATTCCATTTGATTATTTCTCAATTACTTTTCTAAATTCCTAACGATTGTTTTTTAACTGTTAGCCATTATTACATGTTTAAGCCAGACAGTGTTAACGGTAGCTGGGGTGCTGCAAATTCAAACAAGAGAACCTATCAAAAGCTTTAGATTAGCATCAAACTTTGACTGGAAATGGTAAAAGAAGGCATTGTACACAACATAAACATGCAAAGCAACAAAATGAACATTATTTGACATATAGCCTTAGTTTTTTAAAGAAAACAGTCAGTTGTAACCCCCTTCAAATGATTAACATTTTCATAGGTAACTGTAATATAATTACACATTCTTTCTCAGTAACTTTAACTGATTACAGTTACATTTATTTTGTAATTAAATAATGTAATTTTGTAACATGTAACTAGTTAGTCCCCTACCCTGCAGGTTGGATGTATGTACTGTAGAGAGCATTTTCTCAGTCTCAGCACAGACAAACTTTATAACAGTCTCACCACGGCTTAAATTATTATTCACTGGTAATTCATCAACGTATGGCTGTAAGTTAAAATATTGTATGTAAAATATGTATGTTGTTAGTTAATGAAATCATTCATTTATCAGACTAAACACTTTTCCAAGGCACTGTGTGTGAGTGACGTTCTTATCAGGGGCTGAGCCCCCTAAAGGTCTGATCCTACAGTCGGCCCTGGAGACAGAGAGAGAACAGCTGCACGCTGGACACAGCACTGTGAAATCTCTCATCAGTAATGATAAATTCAGCTGAACTCAGTTCCTGTCTCAGTTGCGTAATGCTGAGGTACATAAATGTAATAATGACCACGAGGAGGCAGCAGGGGAGGGGATGGTCAGAGGAACTTTTCATCTGAGAGGCTGCAAGTGTTGCTGTCTGTCTGTTAGTAGGGTGTGTATATTGGGGCACTGTGTGTGTAATGAGATCGTCTTTATCACCGAAGTAGAACAGACTACATATAAATAATGAGATTTTCCTAAAATGCTCATCCTAAAATGAGCGCATGTGAAATGATGCACATCATTTATTGCTTTCAGTTAATCTGGACCTTCAGAGCCCACAGGTGGATGCTGGGTTGGATGTGGGTACGACACCCGTGACAGGACAGTATTCAGGTAAGCAGTGTGGTGGCAGACATGGCAAAAAGCAGCACATTTTTCAGTATTCTTTGATAAAAACAGGGGGAGATTTAGTCTGAAGAGTTTCTTCATAGCTCGTCTTGATTCAGACCAACACATGGAACTCTGAACACATTGTAGATGCACCAAAATGAGTGTAAAAACACGAGGGCTGCACAGGCCAGTTACTGGCAGACAGAAAGGACAGCAGCCTTTGATTTCAGAAAGGGCTCAGCCATAAGTAATCATGCAGAACATTTGATTGGCTAAGCTCATGCAGGCCAGTTTGAATTTAAATCAAGTAAGAGCACAGCGGCAACAAGAAAGAGCAGAGGCGGAGTTAAGGTCAGGGAGCTGGAATAACTGATAAAGCATACACAGTAGCACCACAAATCACAGCATGAAATGTCTGCAGAGGAGCAAAAAAGTGTGAGCTGTGATGTGAATGAGAGAAAATCAGATCGAGAAAAAGACAAGATAAATACAGAGGCAGATATAGAAATACAGAATGAGAAAGATTTGTATATATAAAGTAGGCAGCTATTGTACAGAGTGTGCATGGAGGACAACCAGTGGTGTCTGATGGAAGATGTATGAACAGAGGCCTCGGCTGGTGTCCCTAGAGCTGTTAGTATAAGGATAATTCCTCTAGTGTCCCACGCCAGGAAACGAATTTCTTCACGGGAGGTTAGAAACTAAGGTTACCCGTTCTAAGCCTGTATTTTCTCTTGAACTGATGAAGATGATTTGACTGTAACCTATAGATAATAACTGTAGCAGAACAACATCACTCAGATTCATGTGAGATGTCTTAGAACTATGAACTAAATGTTTGGAAGCTTGAGCTAGGGGCAAATTTGGTGGATCAACGGTGGGATGAGGCTGTGCACAATACATGCTCAGTTACTCCCTACAGCTGCAGCTCACACAATTAATATCTACACAATTTATGGCTATTATTATTCTTAAATGCAGTGCAAACTTTTATTGTTCCTGCTCTGTTTCTAAAGAAAAATGGGAGTAGCTCTTGTAATTCTGTAATGTTTTCATCTGTCTATCCCTAAAAAAATTTTAAAAAGAACTATTGACTAATTCTGTCTAACTATACAAATTCACTTCACAATCCAAATGAGCAACAAATTTGATGAAAATAGCCTGTTAGCCACAGCAGCTTATTAGCTAAGCTAGCACACATACAGTTTCTCAGAAATCCACTGTAAAAGTTACATTTTTTTAACGTAGCTGAGGCAAATGCCAGACCGAAATATTACGCAGGGGAGGAATTTCTCAGGCAGATCAAAAATCAAGGAGATTCCGATAGGAGTAAATGGATTTCCAGGTGAATTGCCTCCGCGCACATATGTGACTGAAGGCGAGATGTAAAACAGTAATGTGATAGTTGAGGTCACAATGAATACAATTAAATGCATATCAGTGCTACTAAATACTTCAGCTGAAGGCTGCATTTGATTATGGAGATTTCTCCAAAGAACCAGCTAGACGCCTGGTTTCCACTTCTGTATGTAACTGGTGTCCATAGATCGGATGCTGCCCCTAGTGTTCAACACAAGGAAATGTTAGGGCTCGGTGTGTTTTCCCTCTTTACGGAGGGATAGAAACGTAACAGGAGCAGAATCAGATTCATGATGTGTTAAAACTATAATCTTGTTCTTTCTAATTATACAAACTCACTTGACAATCCAAATGAGCACCTGAATTGAAGAAAATACCCTGCTAGCTACAGCAGCTTGCCAGATAAGATTGCACAATGTCATACGGTCTCTCCGAAATCCACCGCCAAAAGTTCAGGTTTTTTTTAACTTACTCAAGGCAAATTCTGGCCTGAAATTTTATGGAGGGAAGGAGTTTCCCAGGCACATCGGATGTCACAGAGATTCTCACAGGAATGACTGGATTTTTGGCTGACCTCTTTCTCTCTCACATATGTAAGTGGAAACAAGGCGTGAAAAGTCGCTTCACCATGTGAACGTCTTTCTGGAATAAAGACACTTCTGAATACAGTACTTTCATTTGTGTAAGTTACATCTACGCATATAATGTATTTTCTTTAGTAGGAACATGAAAAGTTGATGTGCTTTTCTGTTTTTGCTTCAAGTCCAACCCACACAGTTACAAGTACACCAGAACGTAATAATCAGATCAGCTACAGAGGATGATGATGGACCTGTCTGCACTCTTTGCTGTAATTTCTTTTCTCTGCTGTTCATTCCAGTCGAGAGCACTTGAAGAACTATTGAAGCCGAATATGAGCAGCAGCCCGCACTGTAGTTTGCCTCCAGCCCATTTAAGAGCTGCTGGCTATTATATCCACATCGTGTGTCCATATATCCACATTTTGGGGCTGTCAGTGAGAATAATGTTGGTACCATGGGCAATTTTAGCCTGTTTCCTGTGGGGGCTAAAGCACACCTGAATTTCATCCCAGCACTACTTGAAAATAATTATGTTATTAGATTGGTTAGTTGTATTTTAATGCAGATATTGGTTTTAGATGGATTAAAATTATAGATTAACTGCTTGTGTTGCAAAGCTTTTATGGCACAACAGTAGTGTTACAAGTTGTCATTAAGGTGGCCCCGCTCCAAATAAAAGCCCATGCAGTCAAGAGTCAGCATGAGCTGCTATGACACAAATTGGAATATATGCAAAGATAAGTAAAAACTCTGCAATCTGAACAGTCAGTAAACATTAAATGTTGGCTATCGCGCTAATGTTGTTTGCTAGCCAGTTCTGAGTTTGCAGGATGATTTTAGCTCTCTGTCTACTTGCATGACATACTCGATAGCTTATTGATGTACTTCATAACTGTAGTTAAAGTGTGTTTCTTATTCTGGTGAAATGGGCCTCATGGTGTATTTTCAATACATTTACAAGGAACTGAAACATGGTAACATTATTCATCTTTCTCAGTTTAGTTCTGTTACAGTAAACTGCAGAGACAGTAAAAACATTTGCTACAACGAAAGCCTTTTTTTCAATTACTGGATGCTTCTAAACAATGTTTTTCTTTACATTGATGCAAACATGGAAATTCTTTTCACCAGTACAGAAATGTTCTGGCAAGAGAGTGAAGTCAAATGATGAAACCTGACTGCATCGCCCACAGCAACCCAGTATTTAAAGGTAGAGTCTGCAGCATTTGTTCTTTGCAGCTTGTGAATGCAAATTCGGCTCCTCCTCCCGGCTTAAAGCCACCAGAAGTATTGTAGTGTGTACTTAAACTGCTTGTACCTAAACAATGTATGTATGTAGAAATATTACATTTGTCTTAATGGAGGAGTTGATGATTTAGCAAGCTAGCACAAGCTAACCACCTGTATGAGGCACTAAATGTTACCTCCTTACGTGCTTGAATACGACTGAAAGCGACTCTCGTTCTGAAACGAGTTTTATCTGCTTGATGTTTCTCCTCACTATTTATTTCTTTTTCTTTGCCGCTACGTCGGCATCCTTAGTTTTCTCCTGTTTGAATGGTGTGTTGTCGCTATGTGTAATCCACTCTCAACCTCACCTGCACATTGTCACAGGCTGGAGGAAACACACCCACTCCCCACCCACATCAACATTCAGACAGAGGGCGGAGCTCTGTAGACACAGTCACCACCACACATGTAAGATGCACCCTTAAGTGACGACTATGCTCTATTAATTTTGTATAAGTCTATATTGCTTTTTTTATTTGGTAAACAGTGAATTATATTTTTGCAATTATTCTTTTGTGACTGTGTGCATGTTACTGTCAAAAGGGGCAGAGGCCCCCAAAATTCAGATCTAGAATTGCCCCTGGTTGGTACCAGTAAACCCCAATTCATATACAAGTGTGGGATTTTGGTACACTGTCATGTCACTGGTTACCGAGTGTAATGGTCCAAATGTTTTTGATGTGGATTCAACTTTTTGGGGGGGAGAATTTTTTGACATCAGGCTTTCATACAGTCATGAAAATCTAACATGGAAATGTTACCAGTAAACTGACAAAGACATAAATGTCAGATTTTTTTATGGTCCCAGCCTTAAATATGGCACAAAGTGGCGGCAGTACTCGAAAGAATCAAGTACTCAGTGAAGTAGCAAATGAACTTGTCCCATCTGGGCATCCAAAGGTGCATTAAATACAGAGTGATTCGGCGCCATGTTGGAGCATTTTGATGCAGCACAAAGCAGTTGCTCCACTGACCATTTAAAACCTGTTCTAACTTTTTTCAGCATTTTCATGTATGCAACAATGATGTCACTGCAGAAAATATCAGGGGACATTTAAACTACAAAACTAAAAAACATAATACAAAAACAAGAGAAAGAAATGTGGTCATAAACTTGACCTGACAGAGAAAAATCTCTAGAGAAAAAGCAGGAGCTCAGGAACTATCAGGAGGACAGCTGCCTACTCTAACAAATTCACTATATGAACCCGGACTCTGTGTGTGTGTGTGTGTGTGACATTTGCAAGAGCACAAGAACACAGAACATTAATTAACATTAGATCCTGACTGATCCTGTCGGCTAGTCAGGAGATTTAAATAATCAATGAAGCGACACTGCTGTGTGTGTTTCGCCCGTGTGCATCACCGCCTCGTCTCCTTTTCATGTTTTCATGCTCGACTTCAGTGTTCTTCACTCTGTAGCTGCTCTGACATACAGTCAGTACGTCAGTAAAATTGTTTTAAAATGGTAAAAAGGATTGTTAGAAACATCCTGTCCTTTTAATAAATGCAAAAACCGTTTATGTTGTGCAGTATTTAGCATGACATCATTATGCAGACTGAATTCTTCTTAGCAGCCCCAACTCTGACTGATTTTCAGTGTCCCTGGTGTGTGTCCGCTAAGTCTGCAATGACTGCACTTTCAGAAGCATAAATATGTATTCATTTTCCCAGCAGCCCACTGGACTGTGACCACTGCATGAATAAGAGGATAAGTGGGGATGTGGTGGCAGATGAAATGCATTCATTTCCATACGAGCTCGGATTGTGACGAGCGGCATCAGACTGGAGCTCCTCTTTTGATGACACTAAATGACAAAGCACAACGGCTGCTTGCGTTACCATGCTGTGCAAATGGAACCACTGCAGTGTGAGCACAGTGTGATCATACATACTACATGCTACATGTTGTGTGCACGTTCATTTCATTTCAGTTCCCTGCTGTTTTAAGTTTAATTCCCTCAGTACAGATTAATTTTTTTATATCATCTTTATATGTTTCTATTCTTTGTTGGTAAAGCAGGTCCTTTGACCTCATCCTTGTATTATATGTTTTAAAAATGGCAGCTAAAAACTGATGATGGACACTACAGACATTAAATAAGTTTTGTAGCATTTTGTACAAGCTAGTGAGCAGCACTGCTCCGGACTTTCATGGCCCCATGAGGTGATAGAGTGGAAAATTTTACTTTTGGGATCCCACATTAACACCTCACAGCAAAGGCTCAGCTGGTTATATTTTCTTCAGATCATTAAATATGGGCCTTGGTGGCTGTGAGGATTGTTGTTCTTCAACAACACAGTTAAGGAGGGAGGGAATGTGGCTGTGGAGGTTTGAGTGTTTTCTAATTTGTTATTACTTAAAGCAGCAATATGTAACTTTGACTGCAACCCATGGCTTTGAAAAATGAAACTTAACGATGCATGTTAAAGTGACTTTGTCACAAGATTCAATACATGGCGTAAAGTCTAGTTGCCTCTGTGACGAAGGAGAGGTGTTTGAAAGTTTCCTCTCATTTACTTGAACTGCTCTTACAAATATCGCCAGACGATTACTACAATTCGATGAACCTGTTCAATACCTGGTGTTTATTACAAATTTTTATACTTGGAATGGTCATGTTTCTTTCCCCGAAAAGTGTTTGTATTAGTTTTGTCCTTTTTTCTTCTCACAGAAGTGTCACATGACACAGAGCTGGCATACAGAAGTGTGCGTGCGCACATGTTGCTCAATGTAAACAATCAGGATTTCAGCCAAACCAGCGTAAGTAAAACTACTGACAACTAGATTTTAATCCATATACTGACTGATGTGACAAAATCAAAGGTAAGCAGCTTATTTTCATTACACAATGATTTGTATGATGAAATTGCGAGGTTAAAGTGGAGGGTTAGTCCTGAGCCGCTGCAACTGAGCGACTCATATCTCAGCAGGATTTGGAAAAACTCGTCCAAGCATTTATCTTCAGTAGCCCCGATTACTGTAACAGTGTCCATCAGACAGCTGCAGCTGATTCAAAACGCGATGCTCGAGTCCTCACTAACACCAAGAGAGTGGATCACATCACTTCAGATCTCAGGTCTTTACACTGGCTTCCTGTCTCTCAAAGAAGAGATTTAAAATTCTACTGTTGGTTTGAAAAGCACTAAATGGTCTAGGATTGAAATACATCACTAATCTTCTCCAAAATTACGAACCGTCCAGACCTTCTGTCTGTACCCAGAGTCAGACATAAACACAGTGAAGCAGCGTTTAGTTTCTATGCACCAAACATCTGGAACAAATTCCCAGAAAACTGCAGGTCTGCTGAAACCCTCAGTGCTTTTACATCAAGACTGAAGACTTCTCTGTTGCCTTTAATTAGGTTATCATTTCTTTACTGCAGTCTAACTTTTATTCTGGTATTTTCTACCTTTATTATTCTGTTTCAGCTGTTTCTCTTTTCCTTCCTCTAAGTGTTCTTTTACTGTGAGTATCTTTTGCACTTTCATGTTTGATGTGAAGCACTCTGAGTCGCCTTGTTGCTGAAATGTGCTGTATAAATAAACTTGCCTTGCCTAATTTTGCAAAGGGTTTTTAGGTAGTTTGTAAATGTACATAAACTGATACTTACTCATAATTTTGTTTGATCAACAGATGACCAAAGTTGAATCTATTACAAGAAAAGTTTCCATTTTCTGTCAGTTGATGACTTAAATGTTTCAGCTCTGACTGAATGTGCTCTGGTGCGTACGAACTTTTGGGTTTTACATTTTAGTGAAATCATTTTACATGTTGGTGTACACCAGTGTAGTTTAAACACACACTGTTTGTGGTCACACTTACTCAGCAGTATGATGGCACACAGGAGGATGGCGATGAGCGCTCCGGTGCTAAGGCCAGGCGAGCTGCTGCGAGCCTCTGGGTTACACAGCTCCATGTTGCCTTCACGGTCGCAGGTGCACACCCTCACAGTGAGGGTGCCAGTGCTGCTCTGCATGGGGTAGTCGCCGTCAGTGATCACCACGGGAACCAGGTAGATGCTTTGGTGAAGACGACTGTAGCTGGCTCGGCGTGTCAGGATGCCGGCAGTGTTATCTGAGGAGGAGAGAGTTCAGTAAGAATGTGATCGTGGCACACCTGCAGCACACAGCGGGTCTGACACTTTGTCACACAACAGAGGTGCGAATAAAAATCTCTTCATTATCAGGCTGCAAAAAAAAAGAAACTTGGGTCCAAGAAGGCAGAAGTCACTTGTTCTATCTGACAGAAGAGACAAAGCATGATGATGAATCTGTTTTAAAACTTGGGCTGAAGAGCGAAGGAGCAGAAACAAATATGCTCATCTCAGTCTCAGCCACAAAGCAAAGAAGCTTCTGTGTTTCCAGAAATGTCAAACTACTACTATGTGAAACACTGACATGATTTCTATTTTGACTAAATGTATCAATATCCTCTGGGTAAAAAAATATTGTGATTACAGTTCTGTCTATCAGAGTCATATGTGGCTGCATCCATGTCACAATCACAGGAATGCTGTATATATATATATATAAACCGGAATAGTATTTTTTTTTTCATAAATTGCCCTCTCAGCTATGATAATAATGGGTACTGTAAGTCCATCCATCCATTCATCTGTCTCTCATCTATAACAGCTTTTTCTTCCAAGGGTTATGACAGGTTATGAAAACAAAAACAGTTTGTCCATTGTTGTTAACAATGACTCAATATTTTCCAGATTCTACCCATCAATGAGAAACACTAGCTCTGCTGTTTCATTCTGAGAGAGCTGTGCTTCCTCAGTGGGAATCTTCCCCAATAACTACACGACTTCGGAGGAACTCGGTGCATTTTTACTGCAGCCACAGGGTTCAAATTAAGTCCTGGAGACCTTGACGTGACATGATGTGTGCACAAAGAGGTCCGCCGTCTTGGACTAACGGCTACACCACTTGGACAAAGCACATGAAGTTTTTAAATGTTATTGTTACTGTTACTAATTAATTTTCTACTATTCCTAACTTTATGTCAATGATTGGATTAGGTCTATATGTTGACAAAGACATGGTTTGTTGTAAACTGGACATAAAGTGTGATGAGTAATTTATTTGCCAGTTACATTAGCTGAAGTAGTGTTAGCAGCTAACATTATGCTAGCGTCTTTGCTCGCTAGCTAACTAGTCACCACAAGTCGAAATTATAACACAGGCTGTCACGAGCCCTATCCACATTGCAGCACAAGTAAAATAGTTAGCATTTCCATTCAGTAATGATGTAGTTTTAAAACATTAAATCTGATTGAAACTCAGATCGTGACATGTTATTTGTCCAAGTGTTGCAGCTGTAGCTAGCTGTCCAAGACAGCGGACATTTTCAAGCATGCGCGACTCAAATCGACGCAGGACTCACATCAGGTACTCACAGACCTAATGGTACCTTCAAATGGGGTCATGTTTACCGTGTTTACGAGAAGAGACCATATGAGCGCCCCCCATCTGTATTCCTAATGTCGTAAGTCAAATTTATCATAAAGCTCCGAGTTCACGAGTTGTGAAGTGTTTGCTGATGTTTTCAGAAATGGTGGGGCCCGTATTAGCCTGTTCAGGACCAAAAGTAGGTGGAGACAAGTTGTTTATCCAGAAAAAAATCTTCATCTTCTTTGTCTTGTCTCTTGTTCTTTCGTGTGCAGTTTAAACACAAAGTAATAATGTAACATTTCCACATAGAAAGCCCAGAGGAGAATAAGCGATCTTTTGGCGTTCATATTACCGTTTCCTATCAACGCTGTTCTTTTGCAGTTACTACTTGAACGCCAAGACTTTCCTGTACAGGAATTCACCAGTTCCATTTGAAGGCAGCATTACTTTACTTCTAAAGGTACAGCAACGTTGGGGCGTGGCTTGCAGTGCTGATCATTCCTCATTGGTTGAGTATTCGCAACATCTTATTTTAGACATAATTTTTAGAAAACTGCAGCCACAAACCAGATTGATTTTTCAACATCTTTGGTTAAAGCTGCAGTTGGTAACTTTTGTTAATAAGCTAGCTAGCTAACATTGGCTGTAGCATGAGACTTGTTGAGAAACAACTCCAGTGCAGCCTCTCCTCCCTGTTTTTGCTCCAGCTTGCATTTTATTTCATTTGTTGTCGCTTTCTCTCTTAAATCCAGTTTAAAATGAGACCAAACGGTTGCAGGGAAAGTTGCAGCGGAGTAAACTGGTCCGTCTCAGTTCGAGTTTGAGCCGACTGACAGTGTGGCTTACGGACACTCTTTTGTCGGCAGAGGCGAGTCAGAGGGTAAGGCATGAACACCGACGTCACCTGTTACTAAGAAACGCAGTGCAGACCAGCCAATCAGGACAGAGAGTACACAGAGTGTCACTGATTGTGCAAATAGAAAGGAGTGTTAAGATTTTTACCAGTACAGAGGCATGATGGGAAAACCATGTCACTTATGTACAGCTGTTTATGGGTATTATGACATTTTTTCCAAAGAAAACACAAAAAAGTTATTGATGTTTACCCCAAAGTAACCAACTGCAGCTTTAATTTAACCCAATTAATTCAAGGCTCTGTGCCAGACTGAGTATTGCCTACCTCCATTGTCTCGGACCGTGAAGTTGCTGCGGTAAGTCCCTTCAGGAGCCAGGCTGAAGAAAAACTTTTGTCCCGCAGGAGGCTCATCGGCATCGACTGCACTCACTGTCTGGATCCGCTGTCAGAGACACCAACATCCGTTAAATGAACACATAAACGTAGTGAAGTGAGGAAGAGCAGTCAGTGAAAAAGACTGAAAAGGTCAGAGGTTAGAGGATGATTTTCCAGGACATTTTCAGTGATGCTGGTATGTTAGCCTCTGCTGTTTTAGTATCGTTATTAGAAATGGGTGAAAAAATCCATTCACATAAGAATCAAGTTTCGTATCTCCTGCAAATCAGCCGTCCTCCTACGTGCATCGAGTCACAAAATTAAAAGAATGATTTTCTAATTGTTAAGTAAGTAAGATGATGATGGAATGACAAGGCAAAAAACAGCTAATAGGCTACTTTCCTTTTAGCTAACTGCCAGACATGCTCTGCGCAAAGTTTGGTTTAAATGCCATTTCACTTTCTCTGTGGGTTTTCTTCGGCGATTTCTCTATTTTATGAACATTAAAAGACATGAGTGCTTTATTAAACTCAGTAAAAGTTGCATTTTCAAAGACAAGTCTTTGGTTTTATCTAATGTGGAAAACTGATAATAAAAAAAAAATAATAAAAATAAAGTGTATGCATTTTTTTTCTTATCACAGTTAGATTTTTTAGTGCTCTCACCTTACTTTTTTGGAAGACTTGATTTTGGCTGCCAAGTAATACATCTGCTATATGTTTCAGCTTTGGTGAATGGCAGATAAATATGTGCTTATAAAACCATTTGGTTTATTGATCTCTACATGTTTCAGTGTGGATGCATTATTATGCAAATATGTTTTTACCTGCCAAGAATTGCATCCACCTTTTTTCAAATTCCCAATGTTAAGATAAAACAGCCAGATAATTCATATTGGCTGACAACAGCGTTTAATCTTAGTGTCTGAAAAGAGACTTGAAAAGTGGATGCATTATTCGGCAGACAAAGATTCTTCTCTGGCTTTTTTCCTCCATAGATAAGTATTAGATGAAATTCTGTTAAGTTAAAACTGCCCAAAATATTATCTGACAACTGTGTTTGATCCTTAAATATCAAAAAAGGAAACTTCAGAGGTGAATGCATTACTGAGCAAAATTACAAAAGTTCAACATTTCATGTTATGTTATGATCAGTTTCACTGTAACGATGCAGCACTGACCACAATTCGATGGATAACGCAGCTTTATTATTCAGAGTTTCATCCATTTCAGTTGGAGTGTATCCAACCAACATGTGCTACCATGTAACATGACTTGCAGATGTGTTCATGACGTGTTCACACATAACTGAAAGCAGCCTTTAAAAAATACTATCCTCCATACAACAACCTTTGAATGTTAATATATGATCTGAAAAATAACTTTCTGACAGGGATGTTTTCCCTTTTGGGGAGCTCTCGTGGATTCTCAGCTAAAGGAAAATAGAAGAATGTGTTCCAAAAAATCCGTTCTCCTTAAAAATCTCCAGAACAATGCAAGAATCTCCAGTCATTTTTCATGACTGGAAAATTGGTTGGGTCTCTTTTCCAGTTCTGCAGATTTCTGGGACGTGTAGGAATCCTGGGCTTCACTCACAGTGACAGCACACACTGCTGCTGTCTGTCTGTGCTATAAAGCTGCCAACAGAGCAGCTTGGATATTATCAGGATTACTGCTGTCTGTGATAAATAAATAAGCCATCAATATCTCTGTCAACATCACAACTCATAAAATTATTAATAATAGTGAAAAGGAACAGTAAACATTGCATCTGGTTTACGCTCATGTACAAACACAAATTCAGTTAAATAAAATATTTGCTGCTTAACTTACTTTACATTTAAAATGTCACATTTCATACATGCATAATATTACTTTTTTCCTCTGTTCTAGTTCCTGTGCTGCTACTTTACAAATGATAAAAATGACAGTACATTTGATTAACTCATTCCCTGTTATGCCCTAATATGGTTTTGTTTAACACATATAAAACTCAAAATTACTTTTGGCAATTTAATTTCTTTGCATTCGTTCAGTACTGTGCTGAAACAGTCTGCTAAAAGTGGAGCTTTGAGGAATGTAACAGCAGGACATGAGAAAATTGTGTTTACCTTCATTTGAGCAAAAACAACAAGTGTGTGCATCACACTGAGTGTATGGATTGGCAGTGGAGAAGGGGATTATGCCACAGCAGAGGTTTGAAAAGTTTCTTTGGGTGTTTTGATACTTTTTTTTTCTCCACAGTGTAAACTTGTCACCATTGGGATCCATCGTAGCTGACTGAATTCAAGCTGAGCACAGCTGCTGTTCTCTGAAAAGAAGCGTGCTACAAACTTTTTACAGCAAGCTTTTAAATCTACAGGGGAGGGCTTCATATGCCAAACATAGAATTTGAGTGGGAATCGCTTAAAGCCAACAAGAACTGATTCTCTAGTGGAAGCTAAGTTGGATTCAGGGTGTTGGACAGATTCAAATGCAGAAAAGTTTAGTTTGGAATACGGGCTCCAATCATGAGATGTAAAAAGGCAGCAATATGGTGGGAAAATGATACTCAAGCAAACACATGGAAAGAGATGCGCCAACTTTTTCTTCTTTTTGGTATTTTCCTCCCTCCTGAGTTCCAGACAAGAAGATAGATCCCATTCTTTGGACTGTGCGTGCAGTAACAAGGAAGAG
>JAPQLA010000004.1:1167837-1178414 GCA_029822935.1 Naso vlamingii | reverse complement strand
TTAGCTTAGCTCAAACACTGGTAGTCAATGGGAAGTGCTAGCCTGTCTCCACCTAAAGTCATCAGATAAACTTTCCAGCAACTCTAAACGGTCCTGTGTGCTTGTTGTGACTTGTTTATTTTTGGCTGGTCCTAGAAGGGACCTGCCCAATACATGGGCATGTCTGTGACTGACTGACTGAGCATATTTACAAGCATATTTTGATGAGCACACTTTGTCCGAGGAGCCATGGAAGACCCGACACAGTGTGTCGGGTCTTCCTGTAGCCTGTAGCTCCTTGAGTTTGCTTGACAATACACGGGTCCCTCCCGAGCTGTTACATTGTCAATCAGTTTGCAGTTAGCACGTCGCTAGCGTTAGCTTGAGGGCCGCTCTGTTTGTAAATACTGGGCACGGCCAAGAATAAGAAGCTAGTTTCTGTGTGCCTTCGCTTTTGTTGTGGACTGTTAGTATATATATGATTAGTAGTAATTTATATATATATATATATATTTTTTTGGGCCCGTGTGTATTAGTGATAGTTACAGCTAAGTGACAAAACAGCTCTCCATGTACAGACAGACATATTAGGGACACCACAGTTAAACACCTGAAATAGCAGTCACTGCCAAAAACACAATGCAGATTTAAAAAAACAACAGCCATCCCAAATGTGTGCAAATGGAAAGACGTGAAAATAAAAATTTGTTACAACACTTAAAATTCTTTGAAAGTTCTCTACAGAAGCAGACATACCAATAAAATTAAAAAAAATGCATTTCCAAGTGCAAAGTCACCTCTCTGGACACAAACTTAGGCCTACTTATACCATATCATGTATGTGCAAATACACTCTACTCAAACACAATTCTAATTAACATAACATATAGGGAATATGATTGTTTTTTGACTATACCTATTATCCATAAATTTGCACACTGACCAAACTCAGTCACCCGTAGCCACAGAAATTATTCGTGTCTGAGCTCCACATAATGCAAACGCCCTGTTGTTCCTGAAGCACAACTATATTATTCATCCTATTATATCTTGATTGACTTACTATGACTACTGCATAACAACTACTAATATCCAAACATGTTCATGTTACACATTATCTCTAACTATCACTAAAACACACTGGCCGAAAAAAAAAACGCATTCACCAGATGGGACCAGCCGTATACTGGGTTTCAACTTAGTCTTGTTTCAGGTTGTGTTATTTTTAATAAAAACAGCAGCAGCAGCAGAAGAAGAAGAAATACATAAAGTGCTTACCTGAGTCTAAAAACAACATAACATGGTAAATAAACAAGTTACAACAAGCACACAGGACCGTTCAGAGTTTTTGGAGAGTTTATCTGATGACTTCAGGCAGAGGCAGGCTTAGCACCGGAACCAGCAGTGAAAGTGATACAGAGCAAGATCTGGAACAGAAATGATCTTTAAACCATTTCAAGCACCATCACACTGAGCAGTGAGTAGTTTGACCATCAGTTGTTAAGCTGCACTAATCAATATTTGCGCATTTATAATGGATAAAATGACTGTGTGTAATTTAGACAAGGCTTGCTCCTGGTGCCAAGCTGACAGAGAATTATTATTGATATAATTACTTGATTCAGTTCCCCTGAGCTTTATGAGCATGTTTGTGTCTTTTAGCTAATTATTTTGGTATTCTGGCCCACGAAGTCCACCAACTTTCAATTAAAAAACACAAAGCTAACAAAGCTAACTAGCTGGTGAGCATATTGGGCTATGTGCAGTTCTTACTGAGCTTCCTAATGCAGACAGGTTTCTCACACCAAAACAGAGCTGACTGTTGGACTGATATGTTTTCGGTGGACGCAAAGAAAACTCCAAAAGAATGCTACAGTTGCTCAATGTCTGCCAAATGTGTAAACTGACAAGTGCTTTAATTGCTGTCATATTGACTTGATAAGAGATATGTTAATGTTTGTGTTTGGCTAAAATAAAGAAAAATCAATTCATGCAGCTGTATTATAAAAATAGAGACTGCAGCAGCTCTGCGTAACTTGTTTTGTTGCTGTGTGTTCCTGTCGTGTCTCAGCTGGTCACTCTGTGTCTTTTTTTTACTTTATAAATACAGTCTTACTTAATTGAATAGGAGACACTAGCTGAGAGATTAAAGGCTTTACAAAAGATTTGTGTCAATAACACACACGTGCACACTCACACATACACCAAACAAATCCAGAGCCTGAGGGAAGCAGCAGAGGATATCCAGCAAACAAATACTGATGATTGCCACTGATGGACGGATGAAAGGGCAGAGGAATTAACGGATGAAAGGATGGCAGGATGACAGGGACGTGATGAGACCAACAGCAGCAAGACACCATACTGAACAATGTCAGGATGATGTGTGTGTGCGTGTGTGTGGCATCAGCATACTGTAATCTTACACCTAATTGTGTTTTGTTATGCTATATTTAACCTGTTACATGTGTGTGTGTGATTATACACACAGATTTGTGTTTTCATTCTATTAACTATTGCATGGTATTAGATGCATGATGCACTTTGAGTGTGTGTGTGTGTGTATCCGTGCATAAAACCCTGTTTACAATACTCCACGAGTGAAAACTCTTGTCAGCATCCGTGACCGATTATCTCGTCAGCCACCACAAAAGAAGAAAGCGAGTGGTCTCGAGGAGCACAGCCAATCAGCTTCACAGCTGCAGGACTCTGTGTGTGTGTGTGTGTGTGTGTGTGTGTGTGTGTGTGTGTGTGTGTATAAGCTTGTGTGCTTTAATCACATTAGGTGCATTCAATACAATATGTGATGAATCATATCCAGTGTATTTCAACAGAGTGCAATTACAGTAAGTGCTGTTTAAAGCAACCACATTCAGAGCTTCCACTGATAAAATATGAAACATTATTCAAAGGAGTCAAAGTTGTGTTGCATTGGACGGTCTACGCAGTCAAATAAGAGGCTTGAGTGCAAGCTTCGTTGGTTCATTGGCTGTATAATGCAAAAAAAGGGAGGAAATGAAAGACAGTTCTCCATTTAAAATTCCTTTAAAACCATAAAAACATGGTTTTTAATCTTTGTTTTTAGGCAGCAGTTTGGCCTGGCTCCACCCCTCTTCCACTCAGCTCAGCTCAGCTCAGTTTGTGCTGAGAATCAGTCCGGTACCGAGGCTCATCTTTAGAATCGCAGAGACAAATTTTGACCTATCAGCAACTAGCAGGAGTGGTTAAGTTTGATGATATAGAAGTCAAATGCTAGTTCAAAGTAGTTCAAGGCTCATGGCGGAGGCCTACAGCTTTGGTTTACCAGGCTACCAAACATCCCTTGTTATTAAAAACTACAGAATATCAAATACAAGGAATGTTCCGACCAGGAGTTCCAGGAGTCTTTTTGATGATCTGTGCGATGTGGACACGAGACTCAGGCATCCTCTGGTACAACACAGTACGTTTAAAAAAACACTGTAAAAAACACTAAAACTAATGAAAATAACCAATATCACAACACAATATATCTCTGATTATTTTACAACTTGTGGAAAACTAACGTTAGCTGCCACTCGTCTTGTCTGTAGCCTGCAGGCTACCGATGTTTGAGCCACAGGCTCCGGGGAGTGAGAGGCCGGGCTCATGCTGTTAGCCGTTAGCTGCGGCCTGTAGGTGCATCTACTCGGTGATAATGTGATTTTACTTTAAACAAAAAACGTCTAATCATCTCTTTCCATGACGCGTGGCAGGTCAGAATCTAAACCACAAAACAATAAAACTGGATTTATGTGATTATCGAACAGATTGGACGTTAACCTTCCCACTCGTTTCACTGAATAGTCGGGCCCACAGCACACGTCATACAGTCAATGTCAGTGTCGACTGGTTTAAGGCTGCTCCAACAGTTCTACACTTAACCTGAGTCCACGCCTACTAGGTTTCAAATTCTGTAAAGACTTCCACATGGAGCGTGGCCAGACCCTTTTCACAGACTGAATTTATTTGCAAAGTGACTTACGGGTCTGGTTTACCAGGCTAGTAGCAGTTAACTTTCGTAAAGAAAAAACAAAAACAAAAGCAAAAACAAAAAAAGGACCTTCAAACTAACAAAGGAGACATGTTGGCCTACATTCCTCAAGCCCAGCACAAAGGTCAGTGAGGCGGTAATGGCTGCTCCCGTGCAAATGCTGTGTTTCTATTCATAAAAGGGGATTATCAGCTCACTTCAGCCGCTTGCACTTGGCATGTCTCATAGAAGTGATTCATAAAAGCACATCACTGCAAAGTGTTCCGTACCACCTGCTGCGGGCGGACTGTGGAGGTCTTACACTGTACTGTTGCACCCTGACGTCACAGAGCAGCCACTTTATCATCATCAGATGACAGTTTGTTTCAAATCTGGATCACCCTGATTCATGCAGCACCGCCATCTTCCAGACCAAATCTGCCCTGTTGATGCCTGAACAAACACGTATGCAGTTCCACTACAGGTCTCTCCTCATGCTCCTCAAGCTCCGCAACTACGTCAACATACAGCACCTGACGTGGGCTGGTTTCTGAGTGACGACTTGACTCAATTACTATTAATAGCAGGAACTTTTAAGTGAAAAAAAGTTTCTACAATGAATATCTTCAACACCAGTCAAATTCTCACAGCTGCAGCGACATGTAACATGTCTATAGAGCTCAGCAGCAGCGCTGATGGACATGATGCTGGTGCCTAACCCAAACAAACAACTAGCATTAGCATGAAAATTAATACCTAACTCAGGCTTCCTTTAAAAAATTTGCATCCCAAGTTGGCGTCTTTTCCATTGCCACAACCACAGTCCACATTCTTCTCCTCTTCCTCTTCCTTGGAGTTTATTTCACACACTGCTTCTATTAGAAAGGATTGGTTGTTGTTTGGCTTCATGTTTATATTTACCGACATAGTGGCACACATGGGTGATGCTCGCTGATGCAGCCCACGTTAAAAAGGTTCCAGGATTCAGTGGGTGAAGTCGTTGTATTATAATCTGTTTGCATCAAATTTGATATCGTACTCAAGTTTATTCTTCTCCCTGTCTGGTGAAGCTGATGGTGATTGCTTTATGCAATGCTCAGGACTCAAAATCTTTCTTTCTCATGAATAACATAACGTGTTGTTATGTATTGTTGATGAGTGAAAACCTTGAATGAAAAATAAGATGTGCCAAAGTTAAAAGGCTCCAGCTGTTATTTCAGTGAGTCAGATCCGACATGTCAGCTCTTTTAGCCCCAAAAATCCAAATGTTAGTCGAGCTTTTTTTAACTTCAGTTCTTTAAATATTTTAAGGGATTCAATACATGGACTTTATACTGAGTTCAGAAGACAGTCAGTCTGATGCTGCTGCTGTATATTATGCCTCAGGGCATATTGACTTGATTGCTACTTTCTGTCTAAACTATATAGTACAGTATTTCTGCAGTGATAACGCTGTTGTACCTGACCAGCCTTAGTCTTCTCACAGACAAACGTTTCATACACGGTGGCGAAGGTGGGAGCGTTGTCGTTGATGTCCAGCAGGCGGATGTAGACGGGAACATGGCTGCTCTGACGGGGATTGTCTGGAAGGCAAACACAGCAAAGACTTCACAGCAGGAAAAACAAAACACACTGTGAGCCCTCAGCCTTTCTGCTATCTCAACCACTCTGCTGATAGCTACCAGTGAGCAGCTCACAGCCTTGCTTAAGGGCACCTTGTCAGTATCTGATGAGGCTGAAAGTTTGAGTGTTAGTCATCCACTTTCCTCTGCTGCATTTTCCCTCCTGGTCACAAGCTGAGCTGAGCGCACACACGTGGAAGTTAAATTCTAGGAATGTGAGAAACACAAGATGCGTTCCTGATGAAACTCAAACTTCTCAAACCATATTTCTTGAGTCTCAGTCGAAGCAGTCAGTTTTTAATTACCCATATCATTATTGTGATTGTCCTCTCTCTGGTCTTCTCTGCATAATGATTTGATTTAGTAACTCTCTAAAGGAGAAGTGAGACCTGCTGCCACTAAAGAGAATCAGTAAACAAGGATAAAAAAGCCAAAATATTATGACCTGTGGTGTCTGACCAATGGCGTAGTTTGTTGTAGTGTTTTGAAAAACAGGCCTCCGCCCTGACACCATGGGGATGACTGGAAGTTTGTTTCTGCGGCTCATATCATTGAAATGTGATGCATGTAAAACTTTGTCCCTGCTGTCCCAATGATCTGCACACGTTAGGAGTTTTTGGACCAAACTGTTCTGTGAACTATTTGAGAGGAACTGTCCTCTGGGGAGTTCCTGGGGAACTAAATACCTTAAAAGGCTTTTTTTGTTGGCATTCGTGCCACCAATGGGAAAATCCTACGTAAGCTACATAAACAGGCTGACAGTTTGTATACTAGCATCACTTCTACATGACTTACAACGTTACTGTACAACAACAGCAAACAAAGAATAATGCTACAGCATTACTGCTCCAGTATGTGGTGATAATGTACCATGAATCTCATGCTGAATGCCATTAAACCTCAGTGAAGATACAACGACAAAACAACGACAATCTCGTTACGAGCTCTGGTTCGTTTTGTGTCGTCTTGTTGGTACAGCCTGTTTTTTAAAAACGGCAATTGCCAGGACTGGCTAAAAAAGTTCCTCAAAACATAGCTCAGAGAACTGTAACATTTCACGGTTTCTGTGGTGTAAATGCAATAAAGTTCTTAGAACTATGAAACAGTTCCTACTGTCTGAAAACACCTATTACGTGGGCACGGTTATAGGAGCAGAGTCTTCTGCTGTTCACATTTCAGTCTGTGCTTTTATTATCTTTTAATCTTAATCTTAATCTTAATGTGTTTTGTATTCTTTTGTAAAGCACTTTGAATTGTCTTGTGTCTGAATGGTCCTATTAATAAACTTGCCTTGCCTTGTGGATTTTTCAGACGGGTCAAAAAACACTTTAATCGAGAAAAATTTGAGACAAATTCATAAAAACCTGGACTGAAAAATCTACTGCCATTGGCTACAATGCATTTAAAAACGGTAAAAAACCTCTCTTTGCAATGAACTGACCCTTTACCATTTCTCACTCAGCCAGTCCTGGCTAATGTATTTAGTGGTAAACCGCTTGCCACTGAATTCATCCATCCTCTACATCAGAACATCACTTTATCTCAGCAAACAGTCTGGACTCCTGCTGGACTTACGAAACTCAGTGGCGATGACCGATATATTATGCCAGGCAGTCTCCTCTCTGTCCAGACTCTTGAGCAGGAACACGGATCCATTCCCTGGATGGACGTTGAACACGCGGTCCATGTCAGTGCGACGGTCGATAGAGTACCTGTAAGAGGCAACAAGGTGAGAAAGGGATAAGTTGGACCTGTGGGTGGGATGAACTACAGCAACCAACAGATCAGCAGCCCCACCAGGGAGTCACCACAGTGGGAAGGATAATTGATTTCTGTCAATCTGTGATGGAGGAGAGCACATGGAGCCGAGTCAAAGTGAGGCGGTGCACCATGGAGTTCCTGTAAATAGCATTTAAAGTCTTTACAAAGTGAACTCATTAATTAACTTAAACTACTGGATGAATGGATATTTAAAAGATAAATGCATCAGTCTGGTGCACTTTAAGATGAACTTCTTTTTAGCACAAAAAAGTGCCTGTGATCGCCTCCTCTCCTCTTGCTCATGTTGACTGACTCTGTGAATTAAATTTAGTGTGAATTCAATAAATATTGGAAATAAAAGGGAATGACAGCCTACATTACAGGCAACGTTGGTAGGCTTACATTAATGTTAAAGGTGAAGGAAAATGCTCATGTAGTTACAAGCAGCAGCAGACAGTTAAAGTTAGAAACCCACTCATCCACTGACACTTTACAACTTCTAATTCAGATATTCTGACGGTGAGAAAATAAAGTGTATTCACTTTGCAACCTACATTAAACCACGGCTGTCTCTGTCGGGTATTATCAAACTTTCGGGCATGCTTGCACATATCAGGACTGCAACCTTTGTTTTGTCTGAAATTGGATTACTAGGTTCGCACAGGCATGAATATGGTTAACATATTGTAATTTTTACAAATACACATATGGACATGTTGTATAGACCTCCTTTGGAGGACACAAAGTGTTAATTACGGAGAACTCCAAGGTGCAAAATACCGTGGGGGTCTTGGGGGGTCTGAGACCCCTCAGCTGACGGTCAGACGCCTCGAAAGCCTCAACTGAAAAACTCTGGGGGGGTCTCGAAAAAAAGTTTGAATAAAAAGGATTTTTAGCTTGCAGTTGTCAATAAAAATGTCTCGAAGAGGCGTGTTTGGTCTACTGTTTTATTTCAATAGCAAAACTTTTATTCAGAAATATCAGCACATTGTTGTGGTGTTTCCTTTGTTACTTGGTTGTTTCTGGTAGTGCCGCCTTCCACTGGGTGGTGCTGTTGCAAAAGTTGGCACTTTTCACATTCCACCTGTCTGCAAAATGGTGATTTTTTTTTTCTTCTTCAGTATTGACTCACTCATGAACTAAACATGGCAAAAAAAAAAAAAGAAGCTCCTTACTGACCGACTTTGGATTTACTTTGAAAAAACTTAACCGAGACAACAAAATGTTGGGGAGGAAGCTGGTTCGGCTGCCACAGCTAAAGTTCATCGTCTCACAAGCATGCTGTTTGCCAGACTTCAGGTGAGACAGGTGAAAAACATATCACGATAGTAAGGTTTCATTTTGGTCAACATTGATAATTATTGATAATGTTTTCTGCGACTGAGGACTCGTTGTACAAGGGGTGGGAGCAGCTAAGGCGATAAAATGAGTAAATATCACAATATTTTTGACCACACACCTCGACACTGAGACAGAATTGTGAGGATGACTATTGGTGATTTCACAAAAATATTAAGCCAATGACATTTTTTAATAAATAATGATCAGTAATGTGGATAAGTGGGTAAAGGTAAATAAAAGAACAGGAAGAACAGTCTGGTAAGTTCAGTAAGTCACATCTCTTTACTGTAATGAAGCCTTTTTAACCAGGAAAAGACAACACTTGTGCTATATCACGATATAACGATATCCAAAAATCTGTCATGATATCTTGTCTCATATCACGATACGATACAATGCTGCCCAGCCCAACTTCAGCATAACAGTGGAACACTCTAGGGGGAGAACCCCCCCACTGTCACAGGGTATTTTGCACACTGGGGAAATTCTACCCCCAAATACCCCCCTGCAACTGGAACACTGAACAGACAGACAGAAGGACTTTGCTTCTTAGTTAGATTACATGCTGCAACATTTTCTCATGTACTTTATTTTCTACTTTTGCCAGAGAGAGGCTCGCTCCACCCTAACAGTCCATCTTTATGCTAAGCTAGCTGGGCTTACCGCAGCCTGATTCAAGCTTTGTACTGTGTGTGATTGATATTGATTGCCTTATCTCAGTCACTGAGAGAGAGCAAACGAGCGCATTTCCAAAACGATGAATAAATCTTCTGAGGTGTGT
This sequence comes from Naso vlamingii, assembly GCA_029822935.1. Classification (NCBI taxonomy): domain Eukaryota; kingdom Metazoa; phylum Chordata; class Actinopteri; order Acanthuriformes; family Acanthuridae; genus Naso; species Naso vlamingii. Next base: position 1,168,939 of record JAPQLA010000004.1, on the reverse strand, counting down.
TCCGACTGCACACAAAGTGAATTTCAAATGAAGCGCTCTTGGTAGCGCAAATTGAAACTAGAAGAAAAAAGCTGGAGAAGCGGAGCGTCAACAATACAATGTGTATCAGCTGAGTGTTGTAAACTGTTACTGAAAATACCCCCCCCCCCCCAAAAAAAAATCCACTGAGTCCCTGGTTAGGAGTGAGAGCTGTCACACAAATGTACACACAGGCACACCAACCACAGCGAGCATCTGCACAGCAGGTGAATTCATTTGTAGTAAATCAACCCAGGCCTCAAAAAACAACCAGTGTGAGGCACATTTTTGTTTCTCCTTCAATGCACTTGAAAATGCATATAAAGGCTCACTTAAAAAAAAAGTTCTCAAGTGAATTGTGAAACCAAAAAATGTACAAACTCTGATCTGTAAGACTGGACAAAAAACAGACGATGAAGGACAGCCAACCTTGATATTCTAACAACTGGAATCCCATAATTGTGCCGCGCCGGAAGCTGCTGCATTCTGGCCTCTGCTCCAGTTCACTCTTCCTGTAGTCTGTTCAAACATCACAGCTACTTGAAAATCTCCTTCCACTGTCTGTGGACTGCTCACAGTGCATTCTCTATTTTTGAACTAGTTGCTGAATGCAGCTATTCGCAGCCTCACACAACTCCAGAGATAATAGAACTGAGCTGCTTTTGCTTCTGTCTGTTTCGCCTTCCTGTCAGAGTGGAGGCAAACTGTGAACACGAGCTGCACATTCTACCACACACCAACATCTTCAGTGTGTGAATCAAGGCTGGTTTCACTGTTCACTCGAAAATATAACATCACACTGCTATCAGTAGTTAATTATGTACCATTCATACCTAATTACTGTTTTCCATGTGATATGTGAATCTAAAGAGAAAACATTGCCTGAGTACACGCAGACTCCATCATAATTAGAAAGCACTCAACAGTAAAATAATAGTTCACTGACACAATCTGAAAGGATGATACAGTCATACACACAAAGGCACCAACACAGGAATAATTGGAATTGTGTGTGTGTGTGTGTGTGTGTGCCCCCTTGTGACACATCATTTTAAGAGCACTCCATGGTTCCATGCCTGTTTTA
>JAPQLA010000004.1:1141313-1152333 GCA_029822935.1 Naso vlamingii | reverse complement strand
CTGAACTGTCTACAACCTGATGAACAATCACACAGATGTTGTTATTTTTTGGGGTGTGTTCTGAAGGGGAGTGATGTCAGCACATACCCTCTACACTATTTTTCACTTCATTTCCTGACATCTTATAAATCCACTGATTCATCAGAGGCTAATCTACAGCGTGATCAAGAATTAAAATAATCATGAGTTTACATCCCTAAACTGGATTAAACTGTGATTTCATGGTTAAACAGCAGCAGCGAGCCCACAGCCTCACAGTCTGTCTCTGTCGCTGACTAACACACTACAGCAGGAGGCTTGGGAGAGTTTGTGCTTCTTGCTACAAAGCCCACATGTTTACAGTGAGACTGTTCTTGTGATTAAGGATTAATTAAGTTTAATTAATTAAGAAGGCTTTCGGGAAGAATTACTGTTGCTTGGACTAATTCCCTTGGCAACACACAGCTGGTGAAATTTTCATGTTCCAAAGAAGAAGTGTTTCTTTTCTCCAGCAGAAAGAGATGAACTCTGAATGGATCGACACGCTGAGAGCGCACTGTGCTTCTGCTGTGATGGGCAGGAGAAGTTACAGAGTTCATTAGAAACTTCATTAAATCCGCTGATACGGCCTTGAAGAGCAGCAGCTTCTGGCCTCTGACGTGTCAGCTGAGCACAAAGAGCTACTGATCCAGAACAGGAACTGCAGGCAGATCAAAGTCAGCACTTAGCTGCAACTCTCACTTCAGTCTGATGTTGCATTTATCCAAGTGCTGTTATTTCACTGTTTTAGCTTAATGAGGATTAACAAACAAGGAGGAAACTGTCCCTAACCACCGGCCCCTAACGCAGGGATTCTACTGGTTGCTCTGCGGGAGGATTGCTTCGTCTTCCACCAACACTCATTGGCTGCATTTCAGAGCACAACCGGACAGCTGGAGTCGCAAACCAACAAGATTTTGCAGTAATTACAGAATCATCATCTCTGGAAATATCTGATCTGTATCTGATCTGACCTGTCGTTTGAGGGATGACTCTAACTCTCCTCTTTGAGCCTCTACCTGCTGGATCTTCCTCCACTGACCACTGGTTTGTTCAAACCATTTTGATTTTGTAGCATCTTTGCGGTTTTCTGTCACTGGCTTTTCATCTCTCAACCACCGTACCGTCATAAGCAGAGCCGAGTTTGCTTTGGATTCTGCCTCGTGGACTCTCCATCTCTCATTTCTCTTCTCTCCTCCGCCTCTTTGCAGTTTGGGTGTTCCTTCTGGCAGAATGGGGGTCCACATAGAGTTTTGATTGACATGTGTCAAGTTTAACATGCGCCTTGCCTTTGGCCCTTTTACAAAATGTCTAGTGGATGAATATGAATGAGAAAACTATGTTTTCATAAGCGAGTGGATGCATCTTGAACCCACGGCAGTGGCCTCTGGCTCACACTCGTCTGTACCAAACACAACTCTGAATGCCGTAATCTCATTATGTAGCCCAACTGAGCTGATGCAGCTTAAAATAGAGGCAATATTCAAAAACACTGGGCCTCGTTCACCAATATCTTCCTAGAATTCCTTAAATTCTTTCTTAAGTTGTTCTTAAGAAAATTCTTAAGAAAATCGCTATCAAATTCATGAATGTGTTCTTAAACCCCAGAATTGTTCACATCTGTGTTCTTAAATTGATGAATCCCACTTTCCTCTTAAGTGGAGACCAGCATGTACCAGCTGGTTTAATCAGCACAGGAAAACGCCCTGCCAATCCCCAAGGGTCGTGTGCACACACAAACTGGAGAGAGAAGTTGGTGTGAGAAATAAAAATGCCAAAACTGAAGGCTAAAGTGAATGGAGCACCGGAGTCCAAGCACAAAAATCTTCAGTAACTCTGAGGCGGAGGTACTGCTGCAGGAAGTGAACTCTAAACGATAAGTGTTATTTAGTGGTGTCAGCAGACAGAGCTACAGACAAAAAAGGGATGCAATCACGCATTCAGTTAACACAGTTTCCAGAGAAGAATGCCCAGCTGACAGAGTCAGGCAGTAGTAGTTTGATCTCAAATCTAAGACAAAAAAAAAGAAGTAAATTCTAAACACAGAGGAGAGCTGCAGCCCACTGGAGGAGGACGGGCCTGCACAGAGTGATCGAAGCTGGAGCAGCAGGCAGGGGCCATCATCGGAGAGACAGCGCACCATCACCGGAGCATCGGAGCTCAGACCGGAGCCTCTGTCGCTGCTTGCAGCAACAAAATCTGCTGTTTTTTTCCCTCAGAATACAATTTAACGGTTTATTTGATCTTATAGCTGCAGCTGTAAAACCATAGAAAATGTGACACATTTGACATGTTAACACCTGTGTGTGAAACCTCGAGGCAGGTGATTGTTTTTTTCTTCAGTGTGTTTAAGTGTGATGCAAGTGTGTAAATTTGTATCACAATTTTTGCAGTAAAGACCAACATTCATTCACAAAAAAATAAATAAATAAATAAAAAGTCACTTCAGTGGTTTGATTTTTATCATTTTACAGATGACTTGAGGTCGGCCTGCCCTCCTGCAGCAGTGCCTCCGTTCGTGCACGCAGGTCCCTGTCTCAACACACCTCACGTCAGTAACAACTGCAGGGTTTCTGCATCGCAAGAGCAACTAGAGAGATGAAAGCTTAAGACCAACTGTGCAAAAATTCAAATTGAGACAACATGTCTAATGTGTAGCTGTCGGCAACTGAATCGTGAAATCAGAAAAGAGAAATTACTTATTATTTTAGCAATGTTTTCTAAGTATGTGACACATGCACTGTATGGAGCTAAAACCAGCTGCCGCTCTCACATCAATAACCTCACTCACTGTGCTGCCATCACAAAAATATCTATAAAAATGTTTATTTTTTTTGACTGAGACATCAAGTGTTTTCAGCGGTAGCCTGTTGTTGAGTGTTAAAGGTATTTTTGTGGCTTTGTCTTCACTGCTCATTTTGAAAATAAAGTACATGTGATGCCATTTAAAAGCAACACCTCATCGATTCATCGGAACATTTAATTTGTGGATATGAATGCATTCTGCCAAATGAGTGTTGTTCAATTTAAAGTTAACAGCAGAGAATAACTTCAGAGAAACTCCACCTGACATGGTCACTGAGTACATTGTTTAGATTTCGACGGCGTGGAGAAGTCTGACAGTTGTTTGCTCGTTCATCGTCTGCATGCAGTCTGTGTTGTTTTCTTACTCTGAGTGAAGCGTGGCGGGTTGTCGTTGACATCGGTGAGCGTGATGTTCACCACCGTTGTTCCCGTGAGCCCTCCTCTCTGTCCAGCCATGTCTTTAGCTTCAATCACCACCTGGTAGTGCTCCCTCTGCTCACGGTCCATGTCACCAGGACCCAAGGCTGTCCGGATCATGCCTGAAAGAAATGACACACGCTTTTGTTTGAATTCTTTTCTTCATTTTGCCCCCCCCCCCCGTCAACATTCTGCACCAACCTAAACTTCAACAGCTCGTACAACTTGCTGTTTTTCAATATAAAATTTACTTTTTAAGGTGAGTCCAAGACTTTCTAAATTGCTGCATTTCGTTCTTCTTTCTCTTGCCAGTGGATAAGAGAAGCTTCCATCTGTTATATTGATATTCTGTTTCTTTCTAATCAATACTCAGCTTGTTACACATGTTGTTCAGATCAAATCAGGTAAATCCACAACGGCGTTTCATATCATTTGCTGTTTTAAGGTTATTTGAGGCAAACACGATTTAAAAGTGAGAGCAGAACTGAAACAGGTTATAATAAAGATGCATTTTAATCTCAGTGTATTGGGCTGTCTTTCATTTTCAAATCATTATTCGGTACATGAGTTCAGATCTTTTTTTAAATCAAACCCCATTTTGGATAATATTTATCTTAAAGTGGCGATCTTTCAGACTTTCATGTTGTGAATGTTAAGCCACTGTCTGTCACAGAGTGAGGTGAACCAGCGTTGACGCAGCTTCTGGCAGAGTCCTCTACCGGGTCAGTTAAGTAACCGCAAAAAGGCCGTTTAACGGGGAAAAAATATATATATACATAATAAATTCATGAGTAGGGGCACGGATGAAATTAAACTACACGTGGGTTTAGTTTAAAAGTCAGCGACAAACGGCGGCCCTAGACCTCGTCCCCAGTTTCATCACTGACCCGACAGAGATGTTGCTAGCTGTTAGCTGCTGCTCGTTCATATGAGGTGATATTAAGGCAAAATTAGCCAGTGGAGAATACTAGTTTAACGTATCATCGGGGGACTAAGTCGGAGATTTGGGAGACGTTAAACAGAATCTACATTCACTTGTTACCGGAAAAGCCCTGGTTTCTGGTTGTAGTCTTTTGTAGTCCACGTAATTAACAGCGGACTGTTAACTGTTAACGGCGTGTAAACTGGCTACTTGTGAAAAGATCTGTTGGTAGATGTGGTCTCTCAACTCCAACCCCATTCTTGCGTCGGATGGTAAACAGTCAGACTGTAAACAGCGAGTGGCACTCGGAGAAGGAAGTCCGAAAAGGAAATTCACCTCCTCCGACGGAAGCCCAAGAATAATGGGGTTTCCCCCCAGAGGCTGTATCGCTGTCTGCCAGAAGTCAGATGGCGAATGCAGCCAAATGGGGAGTAGTTTGCTGTAATAAGAGACGGAGGTAACAACACGGTCAACGGCTCTGCTGCTCGCAAAAAGTGTCAGAAGGCTCTCGCTTTTGATAGGCACAAGATCGGCACATCGTCGCAAAGGCAGAACGTTGACCCCTGCAGAATCAGGTGAGTGACTGTAGTTTGAGTGACTAACCTGAGTGTGTGTGTGCGCACGCGTGTGTGTGTGTGTTTAATCATGAGTATGGGTCAGGTCCTGGGCCTTTTTCTTTTTGACGGGTACGGGCGGTTGAGGCTTTGCCTGAGACATAATGACGGGTAACAGGTGGGTTCTGCCACAGAGCTTACAGGTATGGGCGGGTGCAGGTTTTAGAAAATGGACCCGTGCGGGACTCTGGCCTGTGGCGCTCTGCTCAGAAGCTTCTGTATTTGCAGCATTGCCAAGCATCGGTGACATTCCCTCGCTAAATCAGTGGCAGTACGCAGACAGTGATGCGTTTCACATCAGTCAGCCGAGGTCAGTCTGCCCAGAGGGTGGGTGGAGCTAACGCCATAGGCTCGCTCTTAGCTGTATCTGACCAGCATAGGTACTTTCATTTCCTGTAAGTTACAATGGCGGATCACACATGAAGAAAATACAGCATCCTGTCGATGACAGTTCAAGTCCAGGTACAGGTCCAAAGCAGGAAACTCAGCGTTGTGAAGAAGCAAACAGGCGATTTACAGCCGTCATGCAGTCAACACAGTTTGGTTTCCACATCAACTCGCCTGCAGCTTATAGCAAAGGGTGGCGTTAGAAACAATGAAACTCAAATCGTTTAGATTATCATTTTTAATATTTTTGCAACAGCCATAAAATGTATTCTGCTTTTACTTGTAGCAGGGGAGTCATTTACAGCTGTAATGCACAAACATGAGATTGGTATCAGTGTTCCACTCGAACTATCAAAGCTTTCAGAACAGGCTTTTCAAAAGCTAAAGTGTTACTGCTGTTAGTTCCTGTCAGCATCCAGAGAACACCGTCTATCACTGCAGCTTAATCCAGGAGAGCAGTAATCTGGACACGGCCTGCGCTCCTCTGTTTGTTAGAAACAAACAGATGAGCAGAGAGAGGCAGATTACTGCACTGATTATCTAAATGGATGGCTAACTGCTTCAGATACAAAGTACATAATGAGGAAAGACTTGAGCTGAGCTGTGTGTTTATTTCATGATTCTACAGCAAACCCTTCTCTGTCTTTCCTCAGCGCAGTTGGATCATTTTTTTGCAGGGTAAAGGTGTGCAAAAGGTGAATTTACTTTTTGTCACTGGTTCTCTTCAGCTTTGAATGTAGAAAGAAAGAAAAACAGAATTGTTGGCAAAAATGAGAGATGGAGCAGCAACATTAAAGAGCATAAAATTCCCACTACTTTAGATATTTTATGGCACAAGCAAGAAAAAAATGAACTATAGAGTGAGCAAGCCAACAGTAAATTAGATAACAGTGTCTGTGCATAGTCTCTTAGCCAGCATCAGATGGAGAGGCTGATCGGTTTCACCTCCGTGCCCGGTGCGCAGGTCGTCTGTGGCAGCTTTTAGCATTAAAGCAACACTCTGACATTTCCCAAAAGGGCAAATTATAAATTCAGTTTAATGTACATTTCCACAGAAATGATGTTTTCATGCACTAATTTTTTTCAGTTTTACTTTATTTTTTTATAAATTTGAATTAAGCCACTGAAACTTTGATAAGTCCTTCAGATTTTATTTCCAAAAAAGTGACAATGCCCTTTGTGCAGCTGGAAGCCTTTTAGTGTAAAAACTGCAAGTCAGAATTGCTGAGTTTTACTGACAGGAACATTAAAAGATTTGAAAAGAAAGGCAAAATGAGAGCAACTGGAGAGAATTATCGAATAAAAACAGTATTTCTGTCAAAGAGGTGAGAGTGAATATCCGAGCTGTGAGTGTGACACGGCTCTGATGTGGCACTGATGTCATTAAATCTGTGGAAATGTTCATTATGTCAAATCAAGGCGAGGCAGTGACAGCAAAAAGCATCCACAGTAACTAAAACAGGAACAAATCAAAGAACAGAGGCATCTCCGTTCACGGTAAGATGTCTTTATAAAATAGGGGACGTCAGAAAAAAGTGCAATGCGCATCTTTCAGTCATTGCTGTTCTCTAAATACAATAATTTACTGTCATTTTTTCTGGGTCATTTTTTAAAAATCATTCTGATGTGAATTGGTTTGACCTTAAACCAACAGCACTTGCAGCCCTGACTGTAATAAGGCAGCTTTGTTCTTCTGTGTTTGTGTTCGTTTTTTGATAAAGAACAATAAAGTTCTTTGATTCACTTGCAAACTTTTTTCCTCTGATGTTCATGTGTGTCTGCATCATTATGTCGCACTGAGTTGTCTTCGATGATGTGGTGCTGTGCCTATTTTTCTCCTGGATGAAGTAGCTGTTACCTCCAACATGTGGAGTGAGATTAAAAGGATCGTTCTGTCCATCGGCGGAGCCCTATTTGTTTTTTCAGTGCGCACAACGACTTCCCAGTTTGCACGCACAAAGGCCTTCATGTGGACTATGTGCACGGCAGCGCAGTCAGTAACAGGGTTACTGCGGAATCATTCTGTCACTGCTGCAGGCAGTTAATACCATCAGTAACATTTCATATAGAGTGCCTAAGTCACGCCCCTTATGCTGGATCCCATGGGACCTTAGTATGGAAAAACACAAAGAACAAATATGAATATGTAGTTATAAAGACTACAGCACTGGTCGCGTAACTGAAGTCAGAAAATTATTAATCCTCTGACAACAGAACCGACTCACTCTCCCTTCGAGTAGCTGCAGCTCTCAACATGAGCCCATTTATGATGGTTTTCACCTCTTTTAATACTTTTCCCCTCGTCCTGGAAAAACACTGAGAAATCTGCCGAGCTGGTGACCATGTCTGTACTGATGACGTCTGTTGTCCGAGACGAGACATGTAGTTCATGTAGGTCTCACAAAAAATGTTGTTTTAGTTCACTGTTTACAAGAAAATTCAACTTTCTTTACATGAAAAATTATCTTTTAAACTGTCAATCATCATCTGTGTAATTCAGGGCACAAGCCAAATGGGATCACAAAATAATTTCTCCCTTGTCATTGACTACCGTTCATATTTTTTCCGAATTAACGTCCCACGGCCCGTAAGTAGAGGGGCGTGACTTAGACACTTTAAAGACGCAAAAACAACAACATAAAAACCAGGCAAGATGTTTAACGGCCTAATCAGAGCAAACAAAAACAAAATCACAAAGCAGAGACACACGGGTAACATCTCCCTGCTTCTCATACACACCCTCTAAAGCAGTGGTTCCCAAAGTGGGGGTTGGGACCCCCCGGGTGGTCCCAAGACAGAGGAGGGGGTCGCGAGATGTCCTCCAAAGAACAAATACATTTTTTAAATAATTTAAAATTGCATATTTAACCCATCATTGTAGAAATTCTTGTTATATTCTTTGTTATATTCTGTCATAAATTACTTTAAAATAACATTATGGCTGTTAAGCTGTTGCTCTTTCATGTTTCCATAGGCTTTATAATGTGTGTGTGTGTGTGTGGCTGTGCATATCGCTGTGCGCCACCTCCAAGGTCAGTGGGGGTCCCAGGCTGGAAAGTTTGGGAACCACTGCTCTAAAGAACAACACATCACTTGAACAAGTGGCATTATTTAGCTGCCACCTGAGAAGTCCGCACTAATGAACGTTGTTGTTGTGATATATTTCCTGTTTGGATCCGGTGTGCGCTCTGCTTTGTGCTGCTCCAAGAGAGAGAGCAGTGCTGGTCAAACGAGCTTAACGTGAATGAAAAGAGAGCGAGTGGCGTTAGCAAGAAAGACGACTGAGCAAAATAAAACACGATTTTCTGATCGTTCACAGCGGTTGAGTACAAATAAACACCACTAGTCCCTTGCACTGCTGTTTGTTTTGCTGTGTGGCACATGAAGGCTACTGTGTGAGCTGATGTGGGAATTATGACGTAAATTGCGTCTGTCAGGTGTTACCGGGCTTTTTTAAAGCACCTGCCCGTGGGACCTTTTAGCAGGTCGGGCCAATGGGAAAAGTCTTGTTGGTACCGATGGCCAGTCCAGCCTGTGGTACCCGCGACAGGGCCGGATGTTTGGCATGTCGGATATCCTACGACACGCAGTCACGCTGTCAGTGTGACTGTGTCCTTGGACAGTTCACACACGCCGACCGTTGTTCACAGGAGCACGCTCTGATTTGCCTACGATCTGGGACTTTTTACCCAAGATCTCCAAAAACTGTCACGGTGAGCAAGATCACAGCTAAAATCCCGAGTCTGAACTTGGCATAATTTCTTTTTTTAACCACGGTGAAATAAGCAGCTCCTTCTCTCTACCTCTGTCCCTGAAAATCTATTGATTCAATTGCAGCGCCGCTACACACAGCAGGAATAGACACAGAATTGTGTTAATTAGTGGAGACAGATGTTCAGAAAATGGAATATAAATTAATGAGCAAATACATACTCAACATTTAAAAAATAAATAATTGATTTTTTCATTTCAGGAAACTCAATGTATGGAAAATAAAAGCCCAGCCGAGGCCTACAACCTATGGATGATTTTTAGAACTCCCCTTCACGAGAGGCTTTCGAGCTCGCTTCCCTGTCCGGTGAGCCGCGCTCCCCTCAGCTCCACTGCAGTTCAAACTGTGGTTCTGTCACACGTACCTGTGTTTGGGTCCACAGAGAAGTACGGGTGCCCCTGACTAATGCTGTACACCAGTTTGGCGCTGTTCCCGTACATGCTGTCGTCAGCGTCTGTCGCTGTCACCTGGATGACTGATGTACCTGAAACGATATGCGTGGATCTGACCTTCACTTACAAATCAAACAAGATCTGTGTGTTGTGATGTTTGGATTATTCAAATGAATAATAAACAAACTGTGCGAGCGTTCCTTACCGATGTCAGACCTCTCGGGTACGCTGCCGGTGTAAACCTCTTTGCTGAACTGAGGCTCGTTATCGTTGATGTCATGGAGTTTGACGGTGAACTCTGTCTCAGGCTCAAGCTTTTGCCCTGTCCGTTTGTTGACCACTGTGGCCTTAAGGACATAAAAAGCCTTCTCCTCGCGATCCAGGCGGCGAGTGGCGTGCAGGTCGCCGTTATTCTCATCGATGACAAAGATGGTGCCGGCGCCCTCTCCGGACAGAACGTACTTGACCAAACCATTGCCATGATCCTGATCTGACTGGAGCTGCACATGGACACACACACACGACACACACACGACACACACAAATGATAACACACTTCAGTAACTCAGAGTTTTAACACACGCTTCAACAGCATCATAACAGTTTTTTTCTCTTGCAGTTTAAGCTCTTTTTATTTCTCCTAAATTTTAAATGCATTTAGAAAAAATTTTACAGCCAACTTTTTACACTGCTGTATCTAAGTGAAGGCCGTGTCTTTTGTTACGAATATGTCAGTGTTCTTTGTATTTACACAGATAAGCATGATGCAAATACACTCAGTACAGCTGAAGAAAAAGATTTTATGGGTCCTGTTGAATTGTTCCTGCAACATCAAACGTCAATTGGTCTTTAAAATGATCCTTTTGAATGAACTGTGCTTATTCATTATCTGTTAAGTTTGAAATTATTGTGACCATGTATTGCACTTTTTTCCCCATGTCCCATATTCATTAGTATAGTTGGTACTTAAATAAATAAATAAAAACTACATGAGCTAGATTCATTTTTTCCTGGCTATGACTAATGTCTGGCAGAAGCAAAAGCAGAAGCAGCCACATGTTGTTAGAGTCCAGCCAAACATGAACAGGAAAAGGTCGAGGTGTTTGTTTGGTTCAGCTGAGAGTGTTTTCATACTCACACTTTACTTAACGGTGACCATGATCTTTTCCAAAGAGTGCTCATATTTCTTCTTATTGTTATTATGAAGTCTCATGTATAAACCCAAACCACACACACACATGCAGGCAGGCAGGCACGCACACACACACGCACACACACAATCTAACCCTAACATCAGGTCTTAACCCTCAGAGAGCCTTTTAAAGGCCTGTCAGATGATGAGGACTCACTTTACAAAAAATGTCCTCAGTTTCATGGTGTAAGTACGGTGGCCCTGAGGTGCCAATCACAATCACAAAATGAAAACACAACTGCAAATAGTAAAAAAACAACAACAAATCACAAAACACAATCACAAATAGGAAAACACGACTGCAAATAAAAAACACAACCACAAAAAGAAAAAACACAACTAGAAAAAAACAACAACACACCAACAAAAAGGAAAAACGTAACCATAAAAAGGCAACAACACAGATGAAACACAGCACCAAAAATGTTGAATTTATGACCAGGAAAGTGAATAATTTTGCAGTTGTGTTTTTCTTTTTGTTGTGTTTTTTTCTTTTTGCAG
>JAPQLA010000004.1:1120956-1136833 GCA_029822935.1 Naso vlamingii | reverse complement strand
ATTTGACAATAGTATGACACAGCTGTGGGACCATCGATGCCGCTGACTGCCTGATTGTCGGCTTTTTTCCGATGGGAACTCAGTTTCATGTCATGATGAAAGACTGAAGAACTTGCCGACAGAACTCGGTGGAGTTGATGGATGCAAATATTCAGACCTCGGCAACGACTCATCCTTTCTACCAAAACCTCAGTAAGAACCGTCATTCTGCATCCTCTTGTAACGCAGCAAAACCACATGAATCCTGGTTTACTCATTCATTGACCTAACATGTTGAGAAATCTACAGTTTGTGATGTTGGACTCTTAAAAAGAGATCTCATGAGCTCTTCATAAGCAATGATTCAAAGCCTGGCTCAGCGTCTGAGCTCTCTGGCCCTCAAAACTCCTCTGTCTGCCCACTGCAAGGAGCCTTGATGAGAAACAAGAGTGCTGACACACAGCATGTTCTTCCTCTTCAAAAAAAAAAAAAAAAAAAAATCAAAATCTGCAGACTCGGCCTGTTGGAGTTTTGCTGGGTTGTCAATGAGAGGATTTTCTTTTTAATTTAATATCTCTGTTCCCACAGAAGTCCTGTTCCTCTGAACCAGAAAGCCTAAATCCAAGGTCTGCTTAAACACTAAATTTAGCTATGCTCAGTGCAACCGTTTCTACACATTCAATTTGTGACCTGACCAGACATACTCAAGGTTTTAGCCTTCGTCGCCTTTTTTGGGGAACAATTTTACCTCAGTGCTGCGTGTAACGGTTCTTCTGTTTAGGTGGACAACGATTTCCTCTGGCACATACAGTCTGACAGATGGATAACAAGTAGCACCAACAGAGAGTGTGGAGCGCTGCTAGAACAACTCCAACCACCACCGGCATGTGTTTCACACAGGCAGATCCACTGCTTCTGAACAGCTTTGCGTAAATCTGACTTTTTCAGAGACATAAATATTTTTGTCGGTGCCAGAACCAGAAAAATACTGACAGAAAAACCATCCAAAAATAAGTCAACAAGCATGACTGAAAAGTACAGGTTAATATATGTGGACATTCACAAAACTTAAATCACTGTGTTTGTTTGATGAACTGCCTCTGGCGGCCACCTCTGCAGCTCCCTCATCTCGTCTGAAAATGAAGTCAGCAGGACAGACGACCGAAACCATGAACAGGACGTCAGACACAAGAAGAAAATTATTATCAGACTCGACCATTACTGGAGGCATGAATACTCTTATTCTAAAAGAATTTTTTTTTTTCTTATGTTGGTAAAAATAACACATTTATTCTTCCTTTACAGCATCAATATGTAGCCATGACCGAAACCTGCAGCTCTGAGAAACAAAGCCTCACAATGCACGTTCATATGTTTGCACAAAAAAGCAATTTTATGGAAACCAAGTCATATTTTATGGAGAAAATGTCCTCTGGTTTTCCTTCTGATGTCCTACAACTGCTCTGCCTCAACTCTGTGATTCATGGAGGTCCCTGAAAGCAACATGCAGGCTGCCTGCAGACTGAAGCTGCAGCTGCAGCTGCAGGTTGTCGTTGGGGACAGCTCGGCTAAAGAGACAGACAGAGCAGTTGTAGGACATCAGAGGGAAAACCAGAGGTCATTTTCCTTATAAAATATGACCCAGCTTCACTAAAATTGCTGTTTTGTACGACGTATTAATGTGCACTATTAAGTTTTGTTTTTCCAAGCTGCAGCCATGGTCAAAGTTACATGGTGTTGTTTTAAAGCAAAACTATGGGACTTTTGTAAAAAGAAAAAAACTACATGTTCCTCTCATTAATAAAAAGTTGAATTCATAAGCAAACGTGCCCTAATGTTTAATCCTAAACAGCCCATTGTTTAGCTTCCACAGCTTTACCTGTGGAGACTGTCTATCGCGCCGACAACCCATTATTTTAACCAGTGACAAATGCCCATTGGTCCAACGGCCTGTCAGTCCAGCAATGCATTGTCTTACCAACATCTTACCAAAAGAGAGCGATACTATTTTTAGAAGACAGAGAAAACCAAAATAAAGTCACTCAGCTGCCTGCGAGCTGCTGTCATGGCTGCCGCAGATATGAAATGTAAACATGAAGAGGTCGAGGCGAAATTTGGCGTTGGACCATTTGGAACAAATGTTGACGGATGTTTGACTTGAACAACGTAACGTAACGTTACATCCGACCCTGGTCAGCGCATCCTCCTGTCAACCTGCCGTCACCTCCGTCTGAGCACAGTGGAGACACAATGTGCAACGGTAAATCATGTTTTTTGGGTTAAGTTATCACTTCTGCTTTTTGCATTACATTTGCTGCTTATCTTTTTTGTTGAAGTTAAACAGTTGAACTTTAATGAAGATTTAACTGAGACTCTGATCCAGGCCGGGGCCAAGACTGGTGAGTGTGTTGTCGGACTAGTGGGGCATCGGAGCAATTGTGCATTTGTGGGAAAATTAAGTGTTCAGAATAATGACATGGCACCAAATAGATTATGGTGGCTAATAGCTAACAAGTCTGGTAACATAGATTTTCCTTGTTACAGACATGGCTGAGTCAGTTTTGGACTTCATGACTCTTTTTCACCTTCAGCGTGAAGCTATAATCCAACAGAATGGCGTCTTTGTGTGTGTTCCCTATCTGGTAAACGGTCAGTAGACTGCATTTAGTCCTTTTTTTAGTCTTTTGAGTGCTCAAAGCGCTTTATGCTGCATGTCAACATTCATACACTAATGGCAGGAGCATCAATACAAAGTGCCAACCTGCCCATCACAAACACACACACACACACACACACCAACACTCACACACTGATGGAAGAGCTTTTGGGAGCAATTTCGGTCTTCAATATTTTGCCAAAGAGACTTCGACATGCAGACTGGAGCAGCAGGGGATCGAACCACTGACCTTTCGGTAAGTAGATGACCTGCTTCTGGCCACGTCTTTCAAACCAACGCCCACAGTTTGGAATGCAGGTTTTCTGTTACTACATTTACAGTCTCCAGGCCCTGAGATAACACTGCCGACTGACTGTGACTTGAAAATGTGTGTACTTCTCCCTTCAAACGAAGAAAGATGGCTGACAAATGTTTCAGCAGATTTTACTCACAGCTGAACAGCCTTCTCCTCAAGCATCATAATCCCATGGAAATGGAGTGTTTAATTGCACATGGCAAATTTACTGGAAAGCTGCATAAACTGAATTCAAGTCACTTTGTGTAACGATTTTAATAAAACTTTAGTCTCTTGTTAGGCTGGCCATGCTGTTACAAGAAAAAAAAACAAAAATGAAACCACTCTAAACAAAGTTGAGCAAGAATTTTTAATGACTTACGGTTTACTGCTGACAATGACAGCACTTAGACACACAGACACACACACACCTGAAACGACACTGCAGATCAGCAGAGTGGTCACACTTCATCTGGTGTGAATACAGGGAGAATTCTGTCACTGAGGTCAAAACAGTCAAACATTTAGACCATCTTTTTTTTTTTTAGAAACCAGCAACATGCCATGAAAACTGTTTCAGCTACTTTGTTTCACGTTATCCATTTTCCCATCTCCCTGTCCCCTGTCGCCTTTTTACCTTCACCTAGGAGGGTTTTTTTTTTTTTAACAAGTCGTTGAGCAGATGCAGTGAGAAGGCAACACAAAAACGCAGTGTGAGTGATGGATGACAACCTAGAATTTAATACTCATCATTTTTCAGAGCAGTGAGGATGAAGGCCAAATGTCACGTAAAGTCAAGTACACAACTTAAATGTGATTTCTCTCCTCTTTCTCTTCTTCAGTTTGTTCTTTTTTGGTCAAGTTCTGAAGTAGGCTACTGTTAGAAGGATAAAGGTCAATTTACTCATTTACCCAAATGAAAAAAATTTGTGCTGATGAAAATATTTAATCATGATTAATCACATGATTTCCATAGTGAACTCTCAATTTATCGCAAATTAATCACACTTTTTTTTCCATTCTAAATGTACCTTGAAGGGATATTTTTTTAAGTTTTTAACACTCTTATCAAAATGTGAGTGGAAAAATATGCTTTCTTTATGCAAATACATGTTTACTATTATTGCAGCAACCCAAAACAATGACAAATACTGTGATATATTTTGATTGAGCACTTGATGCTCTGTTATGTTTAGTCTGTTGTGATCAGAGCTCCATTGCTCATGTCTGTCCTTCAGTCTCGTCTCCGTGTCTTATTGACTCGTAAGTGTCATATTAAGCACTCAGCCTCAGGAGTAAGACGTCACTGTAACAGTGTCCCACTATAATTCAGACTACAACATGGTGTCAGAAAATGGAGTTACAGAGTGATTCGAGTGATGTTCGGTGTGCTAATGGAGCTAGCCCGAGAGCTAACAGCTGACTGCAACTGACCAGCTTGAACATGGAGCAGTTCAAGCCGCCGTCACCACTGATTGGCCCTTTTCACACGGTTCACCATTGTAATTCCAAAATGAGGCTCGGTTTGCTGGCCCACATTTCATAGCAGCGTGACAACGCCAGAGGCATCACTTCACCTGGAGGATGTCGTCTTACTGCCGTGTCGCTGGATGTAATCCTTACAAGAAGAGGAAGTCCCGTCAGGGTCGGACATTCCACCGTTTCCATTCAATTCTAAAATCCGTTGCAAGTTGTTGCCGACGTTGTTGCCCTGCTGTGAAATGTCTCCACTGCGCCCGCCCAGCCGAGCCTCATTTTGGAATTACAGTGGCAAAAATGGTGTGAAAAAGGCGAATACAAACTGTAAACGTTATAATAGCGTCTCAGTATAACACAGACTACAAAATATACTGTCCAGAATATTTACTAACTGCTCCACTTTAGCTGTCGTGCCTTAACTTCCCGAAGTATGGGGCGGGCTGAGGGTCATAAAGAACGTGCGCACTTCGTGTTTTCTCACTGCTTACAGCTGTAGTTAGTGAATGTGTTTAAATTCACAGCATTGTGTGTCGAAGTCTCGCTCCCTCCGGTGGACCCAATGGGACCTTATTTCATCATACATGTTTATTTCATGTTCACATATGATGTTTGTCATGTTTGTGCCTCGGGGTCCACAGGACGGGGCGTGACTCTGTTGTCCTAGTGTCCTTCAACATGCGGTTTCTCAAAAGAGAGATGAACTCTTTCATGAAATACACTGAAACATTCTGAGGTTATGTGTATATTGCCAGCTCCACAGCTTTCCCTCTGTTAAAGGTAATGCTTTTACAGACAGCACATCCCATAATAACTCTCCAACTATTACACAAAGTGAGCAGTTCTTTCAGCACATCAAACCAATCCTATTTCATTTATTTTTTAACAACTGAAACATCAAATGCCATCAGTATTTTCTGTATCATGTCTGCATCAATAATCTGAGAGCAACCTGGACTAAATGTTGCTGTTTGGCTTTAGCTGTGAATGAAACTCGGCTTTTGTATTTTCCTCCTTGACTCAACGTGCAGTGTTTCACCTTTTCTCTCTCTACCTGTCAGTATTCTTTCTCTCTCTGCTGCCGTCACGTCTTCTCGCTCGTTCGTTGACTTCTTGCGCTCTCGTGTCTTTCCTGTTGTTCTTTTGTTCTACCTGTCCGCCTCTTCTCAAGGATCCCTTTAACAACACCTTTCCTGTGCATATTCTGCACATTAGAAAACCTGCATTTTCTTTGCTTTGCTCCCTCCCCCCTCACTCTCTGCCTTTCTTCCTCTTTCTCCCACCCTCTCTTCTTTTGATCCTTTCTGCCTTTTCTCTCCAGCAGTGTTCAGTCTGATTTGATCTGTCAGTCTGCAGGGCTGCAACACCTCCATGCTTTCACCTAACACGAGCTGACGAAGCCTGCAGACATTTCAGCACAGTGTATTTCCAGAGCAGAGTATGCTTTCTGGAGTCCTTATGTGTCCCCGATCACTGTCTTCACTACCATACCTCCACCATGCTGCTGTCTCCTCGAGTTCCTCACCATCACCTTCATGCTGACAGCACTACACATTTATTAGGTAGCACAGAAAGACTCTCTCTGCTCAGTGATATCTCTAACCTTTATGGAGAAGCCCTGCAGGAGTGGGGCTCACTGTGGTGGAGAGGTTCACACATCCACAGCTCACTCACTCAGACTTTGTGTTGGCATCTTTGTGTCAGTGATTTTAATAAACAATTTGTCCCGGTGGGTTCCTCTTAGCAATGAGACTATAACCAACAAATTGCATTTATATATTATAGTAAAAATACCACAAAATAGCCACGCAACGCAAGTGACACATCAGACTCTCATTAAATGTATCCAAACATCTCATAAAGGTAGCCAGAATGAATGAGTGGTGTTGATTATTAAAGTATTTAAAACCTGTAATTTAATCACACAAATCATCAAATTTGTGGAAACACTCAGAGAAAAATGTGATTTGTAGGTGAAGCAGAAAGTCAGCCTGTAAACTGATGGATGTTGAGCCTCGTTTCCACTGTGAGGTGCACTTTGGTTTGATACGGTGCCCTTCTAAACGGTTCCCCTGAATCAGACTTGTGTTTCTACTGCTGACCGTACCCTTACTTGAGGGGCGGGATATAGGCCGGATGCAAACGTGTTGGCCTGCGCGCTGTAACGGTGCTCTGCAACTTTTTCTCCAGGTGAAAAAATCTCACCTGCATTGACCAGCAGAAATTCCTGCGTATTTTATAAAATGTTTGAAGATCCAATCATTACTGAAGTGTATGTCATCATGTAAGAAAGGCAAACGCACATGAATTATTGCCGACGTTCAGACATTTCACTACCGCTCATGTACGATGTCTATGTAGGGGTGTAACAATTCACCGTGCCACGGTGCTCCGTGATCAAAAAATATGATGACAGGCATCGTGACACTGAAAAAATGTATCGCGATGCGACCTTCAACATGCAGAGGGCGCTCTAGGAGTAACCTCTGTTTTGCTCGACTGAGCTTCTGTTAGCCCTGATGCTATCTGGTCGTTTTGATCCAAAATGCAGGAGGAAGGGGCTGAAATAGCGGACGCTCCGGCAGCCTTTAACGCTCTGAGGTCCGGGGAATTGTATATGATTCCAAAATACATCGTTTATAAAACATTCAATAACTTTTGAAAGAAGAGAGATAGCGACATACTTTTTTTAAAACCGAAAGCTAACCACTGCCCCGTTCAGATGAGTCCTTGATCATCGTCATACGCCTTTCACATCCTGAGTTACGTCCCCTGGAACTCGAGTGACTTTACACAGTCTTCGTAATGTAAATCCAGTATGATGAACAGTGAAGGTCCTCGGTAATCGTTTAATCCGTTTTCCGCATCAAAAACAGCTGAAATGCATGGAAATTCAGTGCATCTACTACTTCCACTTCCTACCTACCAAAATAAAATTAAAAAAACATATTTTTTAAAAAATCTACTGTAACCTATTTTTATCTTTATATTTTTGAATAAATTCTTTTGATTCCATCTCTGTTTTGTTTTTCTTTTGTCTTACTGGTCATATTATTATTTATACATTCAAATGACACTCACGTATTGCATTTTACCTTGGAATTTAGTTTATACATATTTTAGCTGATGTATGGTGTTTCTGGAGTGTTAAAAAAATATAGAGAAACAACAACAACAACATGTACCGAACTGAACCGAACCGTGACCCCACAACAGTGATATGAGCCACCGTGGATTTTGTGAACTGGTTCACCCCTCTGTGCATGTGTGACAAAAAAAAAAATCCTCTTCAAACCTCTTCAAGTTGTCATATTGACATTTAAGGTGGACTGATTAATTCATGGTGTAATTCATGGATTGAACAACATGCAAGAAAACATTTCACCTTAAAGGACGCATCTAAGCGGCACAGTAAATGAAATACATTTTTTTTCCACCAGTAATATTAAACTTATAAGGAATCAGCACAAAAAGGCAGCAAAGCATCTGTTTGTTTTTGTTTCAGGTTTTAGAATGCTACAGAAACATTACGGCGCACAGATCATCAGTTCACTTTCTCCCACGTTATTTGGATAAACTGACTACATATTTGAAATCTACATGGTGACATTCTCACCTAAAAAAAATAAATAAAACTTACTGAAGTGATATATTAACAGTTCTACAACAACACTTAAAAACAGTGTGCATAGCTCCGCCCTCTTGGGACCCTTTGGGACTGCTTGGTACCCCAACAAAAGGGTGACCAAACGGCACGGTATGGTTATTAACTGGGTACCGTACCGAACCGAGCCATACGGCTCAGTGGAAACAGGGCCTTAGTGCGGCTCACTGAGCGGTTTGTTCACTGACTTTTACAGATCCCAGGTATAAACTGTCTGGTGACCATATCTCACTCTGCACATGAATGCACCAAACACACATAAACACTTCTCAGTGTATTTTCCGAATCCTCCTGCCATCTGGCTCCCGGACATGGAGCTGAATCAGAGTACGAAGAACTCAGTTTAGGCCTGGAGTTGTTTGTTATTTGTTGTTTACTGTACTCACATTTGAAAAAAACATTATGTAAAACACAGTGTGCATCTGGAGGTTACGCTTGCTTTGCATCTGTGTAACTGAATATTAATGAATATAAAGAGGGCTGGAAAAATGGTCTGTATTGCACCACACGGTGTTAGAGGTAAAACATGGTATTAATGTTTACCTCGCCATATTGTTGCCCCTGCTAAACACATTTCCATCCCCACTAATCTGTCTCTAAACCATATTATTGTCACCACATCATATCTGAAGCACCCAGCAGACCCCCTGCAGTGAAGGCAACACCCCAGCAGGGAGGAAGAGTCTGCTGACTCTGCCTCGCTTCTCTCCGTGTTTACCTCAATCATGGCAAACTCTTGTTTGTTTCAAAGCTGACTTTGTTTTCTGCTGTCAGACAGCAGGCTTCATACGCAGCAGCACAATACCTCCCGGCATCTGGCTACTGATCAAACAGCACAGATGCAACTATCATCACGCTGCACTGTGTGCTAACTTCACTAATAGGCCTACGAGTGAGAAACTCCTCTTCATATTACACAGAGCCGCACGCTGGACGGAAAATCCTGACATAACCTCACAACGTCTGATTTACCTTATTAAGAGATAGGAGCTTAGAGATAAGAACAGTAAAGATGAGTAATAGTTTTGCTTGTCTCCATATGAGTGTCAGTGCATTAACTGTATTAACTTGATAGATTTCAGTCAACCATAGCAGCCATTAATTAAGTAATTTAATTACACTGGCTCAGAAACTTCATATTCAGCAAAGCAGAATGCCCTCATTTATAATCAGCCATGCAAAAGCTGGCACTGAGAAAAAAAAAAAAGAAAACTGGTCTAGACATCCTGTTTTGCAGCTCATTTATGGTTTATAACTGGCACATACAAAAATCCTGTTCTTTATATAGTCTACAGCCCACTTGGGTTCTCCTCTCGTCTGTCCAGAGCCACAGAAGAGCAGCGACTGTTGGTCAGCCACATGTGAGTAGTTTTGGGTGTTCGGCAAAGTTTCTTTCTGACCAAAACTTAATTCCCACGTTGTACAGGAATTTGGTGTAATATTATGCAAACAATGGGTGGTGCTCAGGAGGAAGTGCAGGCACAAGCCTGGCCAGCTATGCTAGTTTCTGTTGGCTGGTTTTCAAAACACATTTACTCTACGTGCAGTTCTTAGAATTTAATATTACATACATCAAAATGAAATCATTTTGAGGAATCAGGGACCAAATATAAACCTTCATATGTTTGTGAGCCAAACTGTGACCCTGAATTTGCTGTAACTTGTTAAATACTCTTTAAATACTCTTAACCAAAATGAAAAACTAAAGAAGCGTGATAAAGTTGAGATTGGGCTCCTGCCATGACAAAAATCAGGATATGATAATTTTGCCAAATCGCCCAGTTCTAATGGAAACACATCTATCTATCCACACACACACACACACACACACACACTGACATGAACACATGGACCACAGCAGTCATGACATGCTGTATGTGCAGACGTCAGACGTGTCTGTCTGTGAACAGAGGAAACTCTTCTTCCTGATGAATTCACTTCACATTGCACGTTCTGTCTTTCTGCCATTTTCTTCCTGACAGCCTCTCTACCTGAACATGTAGAGCACAGCACAGTTGCTGGGCCACAAATACATCATAATCAACACAATTCTTCCTTTTTGAAAGGGCAAAAATATCACTCTGTAACAATTTGAGATATTCGTAATGTGTCAGCCTGAAAAAAACAAAAACAAAACAGATCTGTAGCAACGGCTCTTCCACTGCTCCACAGCAACGACACAACTGAGACACACGCTGAAGGCGCCTAAAATACATTCTACTGTTCTGCTGTACTCTGTTCAGTGCACACTGTGCTGTTACTGTGAGCTGAAGGTGAGAATCTCTGTGTCAAATTATGACATATTTGGTGGTAAATGTTTTTGTTTGTAGAAAATGATTG
This sequence comes from Naso vlamingii, assembly GCA_029822935.1. NCBI lineage: Eukaryota > Metazoa > Chordata > Actinopteri > Acanthuriformes > Acanthuridae > Naso > Naso vlamingii. The sequence goes on along the minus strand of JAPQLA010000004.1, from coordinate 1,126,423 downwards.
CTGTCAGCAACTGCTTAGTTTAAGCTGAGCACTGAAGGGTTGCTGTGACTGGATTTGTGTCTTGGTAAATATAAGTGAGGACAGAATCAATAAAAAAAATTCCACAATGAAAACAGGGAATTTAATGAAAAATGGAAAGATCTATTTGCTTTCAATTTTTCACCTTGTACTGTGGAAAACTAGTGTTGCATTTGCCAACTGCTGTATGCAGTGTTGCTCAAATCAGATGCCACCGTGAGTCAAACATGCGGCGCAACCCCAAACGATGCCAAAGCATCAAATAATGAGGTACGTACATTCAGAAGTGAGCAGGCTGTTTCTGTGAGCTCTGCACGCTGTGTAACGGTTAGCAGGACTTCTCTGTGTGGTCATGCACAGCGCTGTCCCTGCCCAACCCACTCTGCCTCCGCACCTTGTTCAGGACGACTCCAATAAAATCTTTGTTTGTTTGTTTTTTTCGGGTAATTGAAGGAAAGTAAACTTTGTTAAACTTTCCTAAAGAGGCGAGCAGCAGGCAGAGGCTGAAAGCGTTCCTGTTTCTTAGCCAACAAAAGAAAAATACCTCAGTGTGCCTTTGTTCACGCTACTTCCTCAACATGAGCACCACAGTGAAGTTAGTTTTAGGTTGGATATTTGACAGTAAACTGACACTGCGAGATCAGGATATCCAACCTAAAACTAACTTCACTGTGGCACAGTATTACATCGTTGTGCTCTGTTTCACTGTTTACAACAACTTTCATAGTGTTAGCACAATGACCAGCGGCTCCAAAAAATGTTTTTTTCAACTATGAGGGAAAGTAAACTTTGTTTGGCTTTCCACACCTCCATGTGCCTTTTTCCCGACACTACACAGGACTGTTATGTCAGCATGGGCCAGTACGAAGCTGGATTAACAGCTAAACTGACGTCAGTGTTCCAACGATTCTTGGTTGTGTCGAAGAGGGAGAAGTGCGAGCTGTCAGGAACATTTTGTCAGTGTCCTAGCTGTGTTTATTTTGTGTCAGTAAAGGGGTTGTGAGTACAGCTGAGTGCAGAGGCACGCACGGAGGAGAAAAAGGGGAGGAGTAACTGACATGGACCGTTTTAAGAGAATGCAGAAAATAGAAGGAAGACAGAGGGTGTGAGTCACAGTTTTCTGAAGATCTACAGACTTTACTGTTCAGTCAAATGTATCTAACTGCTCTGTAGGAGTACAAAATCATATACAAAGAACCGAAAATGAGCACAGTCGAGTCAAGTCACAAGTCTGTGCTTGTCACTGAAAGCAACACTTTTTACCAACTGGTAATGTAAATATATTAGTTAGTGCATCTTCAAAGCAGGTCATGCGTGATATTAACAAATTAGTGCTGATGCTAATGAATTGCACTGGTTGCACAAGTAGTAAAGAGTCGCTGCATCTCAATGAGTCAGTAATGTCAGCGATCATGTAAGCTGACCCTGTCAGGCTGCATCAGACACAACAGACCAGGTGGGCTGTGACTTCTGATGTGAACCAAGCCAGGCTGTTTTTCATTATAAATGCAGCTTTTCAAAAGAGAGACTGCATCATTTTACCTCATACTCACTTCTCTTAAAAGCTACATGATCTCAAAAGCTACCATTGAGATTTTTGTGTGTGAATCTTTTCTATGTAAATCAGGTCGGCCGATTAAATGGTAGATGATCCAGGACTTTTTAACACACTTATTTAACAGCGAACATCAGCAGTAATTTTGATTCATTATGCTTGCAGGCATAGAAGTCACGGGCAAAATGGGTAAAGAGTGATTAACTTTAGCATAAATTCATATTAATAACGGCTGCAATTTAGTGAAAAGAACAGACACAACTGATGAGTGTTTTTCCAACCTATCAAGTAAATTTAATGTAATGTCATAGGGGACGATTTCTGCGTTCTATGAAAGCAGTAATTTGGAGGCAGTGGCTCGGCTCTTACCTTGCCAATGTACTGGTAATCGCTGCCTGTGTACTCCTCCTGCAGGAAAAACTGGTTCCACATCCAGCCTCGTCTCACTCGCGTAAGAAGCTTCTCTCCTTTGACTGCTGCTTCCTCAGCCTCTCCATGTCTCTCTATCCTCCGTCCATTCAAAGACAAAGCATCCAGGGACAGGCCAAGATAGAGAACACATACCACACCAAGAAAGATAGTCCTCATTTTTCCACAGGAGGTGCAGGATGTACAGGTTACAAATGTTTTATCTTCCCAGCTGGACTGCCTTGAATTGGGAGATGAGGAGTCTATCGGTCATAGTCCTTCACTGGTTAAAGGATCTGTGAAATAAGCAGAGAAACAGACATGAAGGCTCAATAAGACTGCAGCAGTTCATGAGTTTCCTTACACTGTCTGATGTAGGAGTGCAGAATTTTCATCTTATTGATTTAGAAATGTATGCAAATCAAGTTGTGGTAAACAAAAACAATACAGCAGAAACAAACTTCTGCTTCTTGATCTCCCTTTACAGTTGCTGCACAGTCGTCTTAGGTCAATGGATTCATGGCAACTCATGTCTGATGCAGTTGGAGATTTGTCAAAAGAGCATCGAACAGGTGCACCTGTCTAAAAACAGTTTCCTTTCTACTTGAGGAAATGCAACTGTTTTCTTAATGCAGACATTATTACACTAATAACTAGTGCAGACAAGTGTTCTGCTTTATGCAGATAGATGTGACTTTCTCTTCAGCCCAAAAAATGAAAATTCATGTCAGATAAGAACTTTGGTAATTTAAGAATTATATACATACCAGTATTAAACAGCAGAAGAATAAAAAAATACATAAAGTGCTGATCTGAGTCTGAAAATAACAACGAGGAGGCTTATTAAAATATGATGGTAAATAAACAGTTAAAATTAGATATAATGGAGATATAAGTCTAGGTAAATCCAGCAATATGTGATACATAGACCCTGATATTTTTTCATTACTCTCTGGTTTGAAATAAAACAGAAGTTTTGCCATGTGGATTGTGTCATACATCTTATTTTGGTGCATACAGGTGATGAAAGCGGAGTGAAGAAGACTTGTTTTACAAAAGGCACCATTAGACAGCTTTGCTGTCTCTGAACTGTACGTGGTTAAACAGCAAAATGAACAGCAAGGTGCTGTGACTGAGGCTTCACTGATAGAGAGGCTGCCTATTAGATTAGACTATCGCAGGATATGTTCTCTGCCTCATGATCGCAGCTTCCCAACAGTGACATTAAATCAAACAGTCCTTGGGACTTGGAGAAACTGTCCAATAAAAAATGAAAACTCAAGTCACATGCACACACAGTTCTGTAGACACTTCTATGAATCTCCAGAATGGACCCAGCAGTTTAACGTATTCACATGGCAAAGCTGAATCTTTCTTCTTTTTTTAAAAACGTTGAATATTCCCATTTACCACAGGCATCTCTCCATAAACAAAGATTTATTTTATGCCTGACATAAAGAGGACGACACACAAATGCACTCAATGCTACCACCACTCAGCCGTACAGTCATTAGTAACACACAGAGGAAGGTGTTTAACAAAAGCAATAGAGCCAGATTTTCACGTCACATTAACACAACAAAGGCTGAATCCACTGAAAAGACCAAAGAGAGTGTGCCGCAAGAGCACAGAGTGTTACTGAAACCACAGAGAAGACACTGACGAGGTTCACAGATGTGAAAGATAAATGGCATGCAATCTTCACCATCTCCTGAAGGCTACGGCTCGAATGAGCCTTTTATCAGGACGCGTTTACACAATGGCTGCAAATAAATGAATGTACCTCCACTGATGTTTTGTGGAAGGTGAAAGTAACACTGAATATGCCTCCTCTCTGTCGAGGATCTTACCCTTGTTCTTTAAGTTTCTGTTTTCCTTCACAGACATTTGCCCTCATTGGCTGAGTTTTCAGGATCTTTCTATTTAAGCCATGTTAAATGATTTGTTTCCATACTGATGATGAATAAAATGACAAAGTGTAAAGGCTCCTAAACAGCCGGCCGATGGTCGGCGGGTGGGACTTTCAGGGCTGTCAGAGTGGTTCTGGTCAGTGTGGTGTGAAGAGCAGCGTCCGAACTGCTCTGCGCCTGTCAGAGACTTTCAAGCAGATTCAAAGTGTCGAATCAGAACTGACTCATTTGTGAGAGACCGGGCGGAGACAATTACAGAATTTAAAAATCCCTCCATTGCAGAACCAATCCTAAGCCTTTAGGGCGGTCCTTCATATTGGGGTGGTGACTTGCTGAAGTCTTGTAAACACTGTCCGACCAGCAACATGTGAACTATGGGATGGCTCAGTCACGGTCACCAAAGAAAACTCCCTCAAAGTTTGTTGATGTTTGTCACGTTTGCGGCAAAACATTTTCATTGTTTAAAAACAAACAGAATCTTTAATTAGGACGTAATTCATCCATCGTTCCTCCAGAGGAAACTCACAGTAGCAGTCCAGCAACACGAAGCCTTTTCCAGAGTGATGAGGCCGAGGGTACAGAGCCAAATGACGACGACATTCGATAAAACGGAATCAAATAATCCAACGTTGCTCTGGGCAACCATTTTCACTGTTTTAAAAAGTTCTCTGCGTGTTACAAATTGATTCACTGTATCTCTAGTCTGTTTCCCTACAGAGGGGAAAAGAGGGAGTTGCACTATTTCCGGGAAGGCGTCTCCTTTTCAAAAATGTAAGGAGCGTTGCTTTGTCAGCGGCTGTTCTCGCTGCCATCTCAGCGACTGCCTCGCATTTTCACATCCCCAGACGATCGGTGGGCGGAGATCTCTGATTGTCTGGTATGGCAAGACTATGATTTCACAGTCAAAGAGGATAAAATACTGTCTACTTCACCATCCTAGAAAAAACACCACATAACCAGAGGCTAGTCAGCTCATACTGTTCAGGCCTGTGGGGGCTCGTTGGTCAGCGTCTGCCAGACCTGAACGATTATTAAACACTGAAGTGCTGCTTCTAATACATAATAAGTTCCATTGAGAGCAGAGTCTCTTATTGCTAGCAGGACTTGTGCTCGTTACAGAATTGAGTCTGTACACACTAAGCTAAGTAACCTCAGTGGTCCCTAGCGTGCTGTGTGACACTATCATCTATCTTTATAAACCAAAGTTCAGATGCAGGATGAACTGACAAACTTATTCACTTTTCCAGAAGCAAAGTTTTGGAGAAACAAAGACCTCCCGGCCACAGTCACAGGAATTCTGTTTTATCCTGGATTTTCATTGGCTGATGAAAACTGCATTAGCTGAAGAATTTGCAAATACAAGAGAAATTGATTAAATTAGCTTTAATTTATGTGATTGCAAGATTATGAACTTGTGGAGAGACTGATTAATTTTTGATGATTAAAATATGAGTCACAGATTTTCTTTGTCCTACATTACAGGATAGACTCTCACACATATAACTGACACATTAAAGCGTAAATTCTTACAGTTAAGAACTTGATTTTAACTGACTTAATCCTCATTGGCTCAACC
>JAPQLA010000004.1:966618-979971 GCA_029822935.1 Naso vlamingii | reverse complement strand
AAAATAGAAACGTATCGGCTCCGACGCCGTGGCGGAGCCGTTCCGGAGTCGTTCCGCATCCAGTGTATTTTAGGGGTCACTCATGGCCTCTCTCTTCCTTGTTTTTTTCTGCATTCTCTCAAAACGGTCTGTGTCGATTACTCCTCCCCCTTTCTCTCATGTGTGCTGCCACACTCAGCTGTACTCAAAATCCCTTTACTTCACAAAATAAACACTGCTAGGACACTGATAAAATGTTACTTACAGCTCGTGCTTCTCTTCTTCGCTACTCTTCAACAAGACAAAGCAATGTGCAGTCCTTTAGCAGCAGTTTAGCCGTTAATCCAGCTCATGTACTCGTATTGTGGAAGTAAATAAATACACGTGGAATAAAGCCACAAGAACCAAGAACACTATCAACATCTGTCTAGTCTCGTCTCTTTAGGAAAGTTTAACAAAAGTAAATGTCCTTCATTCACCTAAAACAAAACAAAAAAAACAAAAAAAAACTTTTGGAACACTGGAACACTGTTAGAGCCATCTCGATCAAAGTGCTGACAGTAATCCATGAAGCAGAGAGCAGAGTGCAGCAGTGTCTGAGCAGAGCGGGGAGAGGGTAGGCACAGTGCTGTGTGCACGAGCTGGCATGCCCGTATAAGGAAGTCCAGCATGCATTAATGTCACTGGAAAAATACTGTTTCAAAACAAAAACAGAAACACACAGGTGCAGAGCCAACTGAAACAGCCTGAGCTCCAGCTCTCAGGACTGCGCCGGCTGTCACATTAATGTTGTGCAATGTAATATGATCGTAAATATACTTATTGTAAGACTTAATGTGCAAGAAAACAAGCTCCTCCTTTAACAGACGTCATATCAGCGACGTCTCCTTTAAATCTGCGACCCCAGCTCACTGTGTAAAATGCCTGAGAGAACGAACTGTTCGGTTCTGTGTAAATTAACAGAAGGTGGAGAACTGGTGGGCTTTTTTCAATAAGGCAGAGTGTCTGTGTGAAAAGATATATACTCAAGAGCAGGGGTCTTCAGCCTTTTTCAGCCAAGGGACCCCTTGATGGATAGAGAAACAGAGCAGGGACACCCAGAGTTAAAAAAAAAAAAAAAAGAAAGAAAGAAAAAAAAAGACAAAAGAAAAAAAATGGTAGAAAAAGTGTTGGGTTTTAAGACGAGCCAACTGTTTTTGACCTATTTTATACTCAATCATTATCATATTTGTAAAAAGTAGCTTATTGTTGCCCATTCATATTAGAGTTTACTTTCAATTAAGTTTACTCAATGTAATTTTTGTCCAAAGTTAAAAAAAAAAAAAATCCCAGATATGAATTATTTTGATGCAAACTTTTAACTATTTTGGGGGACCCCCTGCAGCACCTCCACAGACCCTCTAGGGGTCATGACCCCCTGGTTGAAGACCACTGCTCAAGATGACAAAATGGTGCTGTTCAGTAGGTCTGATAAATAATAATTAATAAACACCTTTACTTAGGTAGAGCTTTATTGAACTGGTGGGAACTGTAGAGTTGATGATAAAAATTAAGTTAATTATTATTAATAAAGTTTCAGGAGAATTAAAACACTGACAGCAATTTATTTATTTATTCAATAGCAGCTTTTGGGTCCTCTTCACTATTCACCCCATTATCATTTGAAGTTAGCCCGAGCCCACCAGCTCCAGTGACTTCTCTGGCGGGTGAGCGCCTACAGCAGAAAGCTCAGCAGCCGGATGCCCTCTCCACCGCGGCGCTCTCGGGCCTGAGCCCACCAGCTCCAGCGGCCTCTCCGGCGGGTGGGCGCCTATGCTCAGCAGCCGGATGTTTTTTCCATCATGACGCTCCCGGATAACGCACATAAATTAAATAGAGCGACTATGAAACATCGTAAGTACAAGCTCCTTAAGACATTAAATCAAGCTCGTGTTATCTGGGACTCAAAAGCCAAACCAAGGGGCCTACTTGGTGGCCATCTGAACATACGCAGTATAACATCTAAATGTGAGCAAGTGCAGCATCTGTTATATGAGTCAAACTTAGATTTTCTTTGTATTTCTGAGACATGGCTCCATGCTAACTCCCCGAGGGCTGGGCTAAATGTGATAGGATATAACATCTTCAGGAAATTCAGGTCTGAGGGTAGAGGTGGAGGGGTGATGTTTTACGTTAGAGAACACCTAAAGTGTAGACAAGTACAATGGCAATGTGTGAATAACCTTGAATGTATTGGACTCAACATCACTCTCTCCCCGCAAATGTCTGTTACATTAATTGAGTTATACAGACCACCATCAGCCTCTAGTTGTCTCTATGAGGAACTGCAAGATATTCTTAAAGAATGTAGTTTTAAAAACGAAGTTATTCTAGTGGGAGATTTTAATATAAACTGGAATGACAAAACAAATCGAAAACGCCTTAAAGTGCTAACAAACAGTTTTGACTTAGTACAAATTATCAAAGAATCCACTAGAATAACAACTTTGTCAGAGACATGTATAGATTTGGACTTCAGTAATAAACATGAATGAATCCAAAAAATCTTTAACATGGTTACAGGTCTGTCTGACCATAACATGATCCTGTTCTCAAGAAAACTAACGGAACATAGACTTACTTGCCCCTCCAGGGATAAATTAGAACAGTTGAGAATACCAAAATGTGAAATTGAGAATTCAGATTCAGATTTTATTAACTGAGATGCCATATTTTAACTTTTCTGTAAAAGCACTACAATAGTTTGAATCATATATTGGGCAGAGGAAACAGTGTCTTAGAGTTCACAATACAACATCCACAACCTCTGAAAACAATCTCGGTGTACCTCAGGGCTCGGTCCTTGGACCACTTTTGTTCAGTCTGTACATTAATGACCTGCCCAATTGCTGTCCATCAAATTTAGCCTTCCAGATGTATGCTGACGAAGCAGTCGTGTATGTGCATGCTAAAACAAAAAGCCAAGCTGCACAAGACTTATCAGCAGCTATGTTTAATGTGTCCAACTGGCTGAAACATTCCCAACTACATCTCAATGTGTCAAAAACTGTTTGCATGTTCTTTTCTAAAAAGGCTCATGTTGATTTGACTACTGATGTGCTCGTCCATGGAACAAAACTTGAAGTTGTACAGGAATTTAAATATCTAGGAATTACTATTGACTCACAGCTATGCTTCAAACAACAAGTTAAAAAAAAACATGAATAGAACGAGATTCAACCTGTCAAATTTTAGATATATCTGAAATAACTTAACTACTGATTCTGCAAAATTATACCTAAGTGCGATGATCATGCCATATATGACATACTGTGTAACAACGTGGGCACTGGCATGCAAATCCACACTGAGGCCTGTAGAAATCGCATATAAGCAGGCTCTAAAAGTCTTAGACAAAAAGCCCAAAACACACCACCATTGTAACATCCTGAAGAAATATGAATTGTTGAGTTGGGAAAATATAATAACATATGCAGATTCTACCTTAGTTTACAAGATTCTCATTGGACTAGCACCACTGCCATTAAAAGAATTTATAAAGATAAATACAAACAGGTCAACTAGAGCAGGGTCCAGAGGTGATTGTCTGGTCCCACTCAGGAAAAGTGCTTTTGAGCTGTCAGTTTTTTCATATCGAGCATCTCACGCATGGAACACGATACCAAGTGACATACGTGACTTACCAACCCTTACTTCTTTTACGAAGCATCTAAAAATTTGGCTACTGAAAAATCAAAACTGCACCCACACTGAATCTAAACCTTAAGTTATGTGATATTCTGTATTGTTATGTGTTTTTAATGTACCTGATATATGTATGTGTAGTTGTTGTCTAGTTGTTGGGAATGTTGCCGGTGACGGGCCAGCCTGGTGACCTTTTATGCTTACATACATTTGTTATATATGCAAATTTTGTGAAATAGTGCTTACATAATTATATCTATGTATGCTAACCTGTGCAATAACATCTGCACACACACGTCGGTGTGTGCAAAAAATGTGCAATTGGGCAATGTGCAATATCAATTCAGCACTTTAAAACTGTAGCACTTTAGCACTTAAGCAATTTAGCACTTAAATCACTTTAGCACTCCAGCACTTTAATACTCAATGGTCACGTTATTTTTTTTGGTCTGTCATGAGTAACAAGATTCATTGTCTGTCTATCATGTACTGTACCTTTTCTTTTTTTTTACTGCTAGTGTATCTCTGTCTTATCAATTCAATCTTAACATCAACCTGCATAGGGACAAAGGATGGAAATTAGCTGATCGCTACAATCCTACGTATTTTAACGAAAGTGTCTATTAATATGTATTGTCCCCTGATTTTTAAAATCAAAATAAATAAATACAATAGATACAAATTATATTTTTTTATTTAAAAGAGCAGATAAATATAGTGAGTCAAAAGAAGAAGAAAAAAGCCTCGTCTAATGGCCAGAGGAGAGCAGAGCTTGACAGGCGCACGGTGTTCACGCAGCTCTTGTCTTTCTGTTTGTACCACAGCGGCTGCAAGTAAAGATTCAGAGACCCATTGCTGCTTCCTGTCCCTTCATTTCATCCCACAACCCAGAACACAATGCAAAAGTAACAGGGGTTACAAAAGCTCTGGCTTTAATTATGGGTGCAGGTGATTAGCATCAGGGGCTCCAAGCCATTTTGCAGACAAGACTAAAGTCACTACATTTCTTTTATTAAAGTTAAAATCTGTCTCCTCAAGATGTAGGGTGCTTAACTTCCTCTTCTACCTTATCCCCTAAATGATTTTGCTTTTGTTCTTCCGTGAAACTGCCTCTCCTTTGTATTTTGTTTGCATTAAGGGCTTCTCCCTAATTAAGGCTCTTGCTTTGTTGATGATGAAGCAGTTTCCTAGGGACAAAGGCATGTTTTTGACTTTTTCTGCTGTCTGGCTTTGTACAGGCCTTGCACTCATTATTGGATGTTAAGAATGATGATAACACAGTGTAGTTGTTACCCTGTACAACCGACACATATTAGAACAGTGCCACATTTTATAGTGGCTGACTCTGTAGATTGGCTTTGAAAGAAATGACGACTATGAAGTTTAACTGCTGATTTTCAGCAGCATTTTGAGGATGCTTTCTCAAAGTACGGTGATTAGCATTAAGTGGGCTGGGATATAGAATCTCTGATTTGATTACTCCACCGAGATGAGCTCACCGTGTAGCCTACAGTCCATGCTGGGTACTTTGGACTAACCTGGTCCCTCATTGGCCAACTTTTTTTTTCATCTTTTTATTTTCTTACTGTTAAACGTGTCACTTATTTTAAGGCATTTTGCTGTGTCTGTGGTGAGGACCTTTCTCTTTTTAAACCTCTCCCTCTCTGCTCCACCTTTACTTTTCTTGTGAGCGGTTCACCATGGATGGATTATTAGAACTTGATACCGGGTGTAAAGATGGCCACCCATTAAAACCAAAAAACCATGGAAAGTTACAAATACAAAACCTCCATAGATTAAAAAATTAAACTAGAGAGAGTAATACTTGAGCTCATCTGCAGTTCTAAGTGTCGACCTGTCAACCGTTTTACAGACGTCTCTTTTAAAATTGCCTATGGGGAAATGTTTTTGGGTAACAGGGAATTTATTTTGACGCTATACTGTGAGTGGCCACTACGCCAGTTTGGAAACAAAGCCGAGTGACTCCGTCCTACCCAGTTCTATTAATACATCCTTGCTTTTCACTTGCAATTATGTTATCAGTTGAGAAGTGGCAGGTAGACAGTTGCCATGTGTAGTGAGGGACACTGTGACGTCATTTTTTGCACACTACAGCCGCTCACTGAGCACGAAAACCAGCTGCAAGACTTGCACTTACACGTGATGATGCATGCATTCAGAGAGGGCCATTCACTCTTTCTTGCTGTTCACACTGACTGCTCAGTAGGGGGGAAACTAATGATCATTTTAATAACCAATTAATCTGTTGATTTTTTTTCTGTTTATCGATGAATTGGATTAAGAAAACAATGTCAATTTCCACCCTTTATTCAAAAACAGGACATTATTTCAAATTAAAAGCAAGGCAAAGTAGTGCAGGAATAACAGGTTGCTGCTTGAACATCCCAGAACTGTAATTATAAATCATAATTAAAGCTGCAAACAGCATTGGTCGGGACCTCATGCACTGGCACATCGGGTAGGCCCAGTCATGAGCTCCGGCCCATTAAATAATGTTAATAAAGGGTCATTTTTTTAAAATAAGGACTTTTATTTTGAAGGAGTTTGGGGCTTTTATTTTGAAAGTCCTGGGTAGACCCAAGTGAACTGGTCAAAGTTTGATTGATGTGTTCTGTCAGGTGAGTGAGGATGAGAAGTATCTGCAGACAGACACAGTCAGATGTCCATTCAATTCAAATGGCAGATCTACATTCATTTGACCTCATGTGACCTGGTCAAAGTTTGATTGACATGTGTACAGGCAGCTGTGAGGTGATGAGTCAAGTAGACAGGCAGAGAGAAATATTAATTCATTTGAATGGAGAAAGTGGTCAGACCCTCACCTTTTTAAACTTTCACTGTTTCCATATAGTTTTAGCTACAAATTTTGTTCAAACTTTAAATGGGTCCAAAGACTTTGACCTACAAATCTTGTATTTACATGTTTTTGCTATCTTGTACCGTTATTGAGATATTAGAGTTTTAATTTGAAAGCTTTTTCTGCTCCCCCTGAGATTTTATAATGGGTGTGTATTGCGGAATGTTGTCCAAGCTAGAGTGAGTCACATGACCATCTCAGTGTAGCAGGACTGGGACGAAAACTCAAAAGTGACCAGGTGGCACTGTTTTTGTCTCTTGCTGTGGCGGCCATGTTTAAGAAATTATCCCCACAAAATTCTATCGTCTTGTTGGGCAAGTCCTTGTGGCGCTGTACATCTGGTCGTTTCAATGATATGAGTCACAATTGCCAGTTGTTCGAGGTGTGCGATCAGGGTGTTTTCTCTGCCTCTCAGATTTTTTCCCATTCATTTAGATTAGAAGAGGCAGACGGCGTGATTTGGGACTCAACCTTTGACGGCTTATAAAATCCAAACCGTTTGCGTTATTACAAAGTTGTTCAGAACTTGTCATCGGCAGTGTCTCCTTAGTCATCTATTAGCGTTTGAAGCTGATACAAAGAAGATAGCAAATTTACGAGGCCAAACTTGGGGCCGGAATCTTATTTTGAAATGCAAATTGTGGACTACCTGTTGGATTTAGGTCAAGGGTGTCAGTGGTTGATTTTTAGGTCTTGATGAGACGAACAACTGAGTCTGATCTCTCTACCACATTCCTATGGGCCGTAGTGGCCGTTTTAGTGTTTCTAGGTGGTGCTAGAGAGCACATTTTGGCACTTTGGGGGTTAATTTTATAAAATATTTTATAAAATATATCACCAGACTTGATGTGCGTGAGAATTTTGATGAGTTTTTGAGCATGTTTAGGGGGTCAGATTTGGGTTCAAAGACTCGTAACCATAATAATGAACGACAAACAAACAAACAATACAATTACAATAGGGTCCTTGACTTACGGCTCGGTCCCTTAATAATATATTCTTTTTAAAAAAAAATTAAACACAAACTAAATGTTGCATTCTGTTTCATCACCACAGTGCTAATTTTGGCAGCTATTTTTAATTTAGTAGTCTTGAGACTAAAATGCCTTTTAGTTGTAGTCACATTTTAGTTATTACTATCCTATTATCCTTAGTTTAAGTTGACAAAAACTTAAAATAAGTCCAGTTTAAGTCGTTCAAAATTCATTGACCTACATTTTGGTCAACTTTAAGTCAAAACGTCCTCTCTTTAATTAAGTTGGGCGAATACGGACATTGAAAATCAGAATTTCGATGACAGTATCAAGTGTTAGAATTCATAAAAGCACCATTACACTCTCTAAACACTTTTCCTTGTGTAACATCGGGGATTCCTTATATTGCTGTGTATCCTGTGCTGCACACATTTAGCAACATAGTGGTTTTTTTTTTTTTTTTTTACATAATTCTGAGCCAATATTTTTTAATTATTTCACCTTTTTAGCCATAGGGTAGGAGTAGAGTAGTTACGAAGGAAAAAGAAAAAAAAAATGTCGAGTGAAGTCAAGTAAATTTTATTTATGTAATGCCAAACTACAACTCAAATTGTCTCAAGTCACATAAAAATCTGGGGCAAGTCTTGGCCATAGTATAATTTCAGTGTACCCAAAAAATTCAAACAATTTTCGCATAAGGGAACACCCAGGAACAGTGGTGAGGAAAAACTTCCTTTTCAACAGTTAAATGTTCTTACTTTAAAAAGTGAGGGAGACATAAAAGAACATTTGAGGCTGTAAACCTGGTGGATAAATGTTTTTTGGCCACAACATATATTGGTTACTCTGTGTACGAAAATAATACAACTGGAATCTGAATTTATAAAAAAATAATCGCTAATCCAGTTAGTTTCCCAACTCTCCAGCAAGCATCCAGTAACTGTGCTTGTGAAGGATTAATACATTACTGAAAGTCTAATTAAATCACGGTGCTTGTTGGACCATTATATCAGCATAATCAGGGCCTACATAGAACTTTCCAGACCAGACAACCTAAAAAGTCACACTTTCTAAATTCATCAACTGGCCACTCCAAAATGTAGAAGTACTTGAGTCAACTTTATTGTGAACGAGTGCAAAACCCTGACTGCATGTTCAGAGGAACCTTTGAAAGTGTGTGCTTTTATCCATGTCTGTGTTATATCATGGCAAGACCACATTGTCTTATTCTTCAAAGAGTTCTTAGAGATGATGGATGTAACACAGTAACATAACTTTAAACTTGGTTGAATGTCTTATCAAAGGCTGTAAATTCCTTGTTTTTGGTCGACTGAGGTCTTTTAAGTCATGGCTGGGTGATCCAGGAGGAAAGGAGGAGCCTTAGGGAGAAAGTGGGCGTGTCTGTCTTCATTCCAATGATTTTGGACAATGACTGAACACTGAATACTACCCTGCTGCTCCTTCACACTGCAGAGCGTCTGCATTCATATGAACAAATGAGCAGGTATCGGACATGGACAATACAAACCAAGGTATCCAACCTGGGGATGCCTTACATGAAATTAACTTGTCCTGTGAAAGCTTCTAATACAATATGACAGAAGGAAGTAAAGGTTTAAGTGAGGCGTTAAAAAAAAAAGGAGATGAAAGGCGTCATCGAACAATGTCAGGATTGTAAATCAGTCCATCACGGGGGTAAAATGCATTTCTTCATAATGAATTTAAAAGAAAGAAAGTAAGACAGAAAGACAGAAAGAAAAGAAAAGGCAACTCAGTGTGTTAGTGGAATTTTTAACAGTATTTTGTGACAAGCAGTTAAAACTGAGGTAGGGAACATCTGGAAATCAAGCTAGCTGTAGCAAGAGTCTCCTGAGGACAGGGTTGGGAAGGTTATTTTGGAAATGTAATGGGTCACAGATTACTAGTTATCCCATTTAAAGTGTAATAAGTTATGTAACTATTTTAATTACTTTATCAAAGTTATGTAACTTATTACATTTGATTACTTTTGTAAATTTCTAACAAATGTTTTCAGCTGTTAACCATTTTCAAATGTTTAAACCAGGCAATGTTAATGTTACAGTCGTACTTAACACTTATGAGGCTTCATACCTGCAGATGTTTCCACGGGTTTGACTGGAAACTTTCGACATCAGCATTCTGACTGCTGGTAAACACTTATTGCTCAAGCCGTTTTCTGATTTCTAAGTAAAAATGGACATGGTGGCAACTCTCAGACAGGTTGTTCATCTCTGAGCAGCGACGTGGATTGATTTAATCGGAAGACGAGGGGCACTGCAAATTTAAAGATGAGAACCAATCAAAAGCATCCAAACAGCATCAAACTTTACCAGACAGCCTTGACGGGAAATGACAAAAGAAGGCACTGTGCACATCAAAACAGGCAAAGGAACAAAATGAACATTATTCAACATATAGCCTAAGCTTTTTACAGAAAATATTCAGCTGTAAACCCCCTTTGTAATCATTAACATTTTCATAAGCAACTGTAATTACTGTAATTTAATTACACATTTTTTCTCAGTGACTGTAACTGATTACAGGTACATTTATTTTGTAATTAAATCACATAATTTCTTTCTGTGTAACTAGTTACTACCCAACACTGCCTAAGGAAGTAACTCCGCTGCAGCCTCCCCTCCCTGTTTTTGCTCCGGCTCCAGTCTTATTTCTGAAGTTGTCTCTCTCTTTAAGTCCGGTTTGCACCAAAGATGAGACCAAGCGGTTGCATGGTCCATGTCAGCTTGACTCAAGCCAGCTGGCGGTGTCGCACGCAGACACTCTGTTGTCGGCAGAGGCCAGTTTTAGAACATAAGACACGTCACTTGTTTTAATAGCCAGTCAGCTTGTAGCAATGTCACCTGTCATTAATTAGATGAGATTAGCACTTTATGCAGTATATTACTTATTTCTTCTTCTTCTACTGCTGTTTACTTACGTGCATGCGCTTACTTCCAGTACGTATTTGATTCTTAAATTACATAAAGTGCTAATCTGAGTCTAAAAATAATGTAACATGAAATAAATAAATAAATAAACAAGTCACAACAAGCACACAGGACCATTTAGAGTTGTTGGAAAGTTTATCTGATGACTTTAGGTGCAGTCAGGCTGCCAGTTGACTATTTGAGCTAAGCTAATTAGCGGTGGGCGAGCTCTGCCCGTCTCTTCCTAGTTACTTCACGAACAGTTGAAAGATTAGTATCTGTCTTGTCTGGAACTCAGGAGGGAGGCAAATAACAAAAAACAAACCAACCAAAAAAAAAAAAAAAAGGTGGCATATCCCTTAAAAAAAAGCATTTGAGTGTGTTTACTGTGTCCAATTTTATTAATATATGGCAGCCGCTGATAACTCACTTACCCAGTGATCCTAGAGACTTAATTCAGAAGGGAAGTGGCATAATGCAATGAAACAATCCCTTTGCCTATCTATAATTCATTGTTTATAGTACTTTTATGAAGCAGTCCTATAAGAAAGAATACACACATTTGTGACAATTGTGTGTATTCTTTTTTTTTCTTTATAAAAACACTTTGTGCTTTAATTTTTCATTTTTACAAATCTCAGGCCTGTGATATGAAAAAACTGATGTTGTTGATATAGTTACTACCTCTATTTATGTATGTTGGTGACTAAAGACAAAAACAAAACATTATTATAAAAAGCATTTAAGGTACCAAAGCATTATTTACAATGTAATGCTGCTTGTGGTCAGCCTATTGCAAGCTGACACTTGCTGTAAGAGAAACAAGAAAGAGTGTAGAAAATGACATCTTTTAGGATTTTGGTGGTTTTAGTGGTTTTATTATAATACACACATGCTGTTTTACAACTAAAAAAGTGTGAATGTCAGATACATGGACTGACAGGTCACTCATCCATTGGACAGTTTGGTGACTTTTAATTCAAAGCCATCAAAGTTACAGGGGCCCAAGAGGCAAAGCAAAATCAGTTTACTGTTTACATGACAACAGATCATGTTGCACTTCACTCTGATTGTATTTCATCATCTCTTGTGGTCTGAGTAGCTTAGAGTTCACAATAAAATGGAAGATGTTACCTCAGACTGCAGTTCTGCCTCATTCATCACATATGTGAATCTGAGAGGGAAATAGAGGACAGAGATGATGTGGTTGCTTAGTTGCAAAAATGATCACAGAGGGGGAAAAAAGCAGTGAGTGAGTGTTCTTGAAAGCAAATAGTCGGCAGTTCACTGGGCTTGTGTATGAGGAGGACCTTGAAGGGACAGTTTGTTTCTAAGTGAGGTTGTATGAGGCACATGTGCCTAGTCAGCGTCTTACCTGCCATAGAACACTCTTTCCCTCCTAGACCCTATCATGATCTGCACTCTGAGTCCCATGTGATCTTTTATGAATGGCGATGTCATTTTCCAAGACAGTTGGTCAGTGGGCTGACCTTTATACGCATCGTTTCCTTATCTTTGACATAATTTGCTCAGCAGCAGATTAGGCGTTCAGCATAACCACAAATCCTCTATCACAGTGCAGGTCTGCCAGAAAAGGAAAAACAAAACAAAACCCCAGAGAATTCAGTTTATTCAAACTGCATTTCAGCTAATTGCCACATCCTAGAAAAGAGGGAATTCGCAATTTGCTGCACTGGCTTCCTGTAACATTTAGAGTTGATTTTTATTTTTTTTTAATGTATGGTAAATGTATGGTTGTATGACCCACGAGTCAGTGTCTTCGATGGCACAGATAACTAACAGCTCGCTCTCTTTATGAAGAAGCAGTGTGGTGCACTGCCTGGAAACAGACTATAGCACTACTATAAACACTAACAACAGCAACACGTCTCTTAGCCACCAACAAGACCACCCACCTAAAGTATATAGCCGCTTTCTGACCAAACAATTTCAGGAACTGTCCACCGGGGAACCAAACACCTTTAAGAGCTTTTTTCTGTTGGCATTTGCACCACCGAGGAACCCCCTACGTAAGCTACATACACTGGCTGGCAGTTGATATGCTGACGTCACTTCTCGACTTACAACGTAACTTTACAACAACAACAGATGAAGGCCAACATCACCGGGTTACCGCTCCAGTATGTGGTGATAACATACCATGAATCTCGGGCTAAACATCATTTAATCTTAAAATACAACGACTAAAGGACGTGATTTCGTTGCAAGCTCTGCTTTGTGTTTTGTATCGTCTTGTTATCACAGCTGTTGAGATTTTAAAAATGTTGCCGTCACTGGCTCCTGAGTTCGAACAATCGATGCACCCTTACATCAATATAGTTCCTCATGTGCTGCAGAAGTACCAACTCTGAAAAAACGCCAATTTTCAGCTCTTAACATTGTCTTCAGTAAGCTGTTTTATTTGTGTGGCAGAGCGGTCTGCTCATTTCTTTTTTTTTCTCTTTCTCTTTCTTTCTCCTCCCTTTTTCTGGATTTGGGGTGTACTGCTTCGGTGTGGCATTCCGCCTACTTCCTGCCCACGGTGTGTCATCAGTCTGGGAGCAATCATCCTCCTTCACCTTGATTACGGGGGCGGTGCCCTGAAAATTATGTGTGCGGCGATCATCTGCTTCAGGTGTGCGTCCTCCTATTTCTTCTCAGTAGCAGACCTTGGAGTCGGCAGCGTGGTCTGGCGTGGCTGCGGTGGCGTTTATGCTGCAGTGAGGCGCAGCGGGCCAGTTCGGTACTTCTTTCACCAGAGTCGGCCTGTCGTCGGGCTGGAGGTTGAGAGTGGGGGAGCGTTGTTGTTCCAGCGGTGTTTGCTCCATCGGGCTAACTGATTGTGCCTCCGTCTCACATCGTCAGTGGTATTTTACCGGCCGAAGTCGGA
>JAPQLA010000004.1:924474-935217 GCA_029822935.1 Naso vlamingii | reverse complement strand
AGCCGGAGCCTGACGCCAAACTCAATGCATAATAAAGCTGCTTCAAACATTTTAATCGTGAGTTGTCTGACTGAAATTGATTTTTGATTTTCTTCTATTGATGCCTTTAGTTTGAGCGCAGAAGACAAATCCAGTTCAGAGTAAGAATAAAGTAGAAAATATTAACTCTTCGTTTGTGAAACTTCCGATTACAAGCTGGAAACGTGGGTGTGGATTTGTTTACTACCTTCATTCTCTTCAGCTCACCTCTCATTCAGTAATGTTAAAAAAAACTGACTTAATTTTGTGTGTGTAAATCTTACAGTTGCAGTGCAGGCTGATGTTTGATCTCAAACAGAGGAAATATGTGAAGTTAAACAGGAACAAACCTTTGGTTCTCATATCTGATACAGTCATAGTTGTTACAGGAAGAAAAACCAAGATCCCATATGTGGTTTATGTTGCCATGACATGGGTCAGATCTGATCTATAAATGCATTTTTACTCAGTGTTTATGTGTGATGAAGCAGCCCTTTGTAGTGCTGTAATTTGAGCTCCACTGGTCGAAACATGCGAGTCAGCTTAAGATCAAAATGGTTAGAATAAAGAATAACATGTCACTGGAACACTGAGCTGTTATGACAGCTTTGGAGCTAACGTGAAATATTTTGACATCTCTACGGTACATGTACTCGTACAGTATTCCAGAATCTGATAATACATCACCTATCAGGCTGTAACTCAGCCGTCCCATCTGGGCCATGTTAGCAAGCTTTGCCCACTTTTGACTGTAAACCAGGTGAAAACTGAAACTCAGAGGAGGACGCTAAGCCGTCGTTGGGTAGCGTTGTCCTGTGTGGGTTTCGTCATAGTTGTGCACTGCTGCGTCTCACACACACTGACAAGTTGATTGTTTGGGTTTTAATCAAAAAAGCTTTTAGAAGGTTTTTACTCTGGCAGCTCTGATTACATACAAGCAGCCACAAGTCCACCACATTATAAAGACACAGCTGGTTTGACTTAGTGGACTCATTTTTCCTCTGCTCTGTGTGTGTGTGTTGCAAAGATAGCCACACAGCTTGTGAAAATGAAAGACAGAGAGATAAATATGCAGAGACCTTACAGTGTACAGTTTGCTCTGAGGCACAGCGTGTGCAGCCTGTTCAGACCAAGCAGTCATTGTTTTAGTGTTTTTTATAACTTTATTTAAAACATTAGCCAAACCAGCAGTGGAAGAGTTCTGATAAATGATGTAAGTCTACAGAAACATGCCGTGGATACCTCGTCTCCCGGAGGTGTGAATCTGAGGAAGGATTATAGTGTCAAGCTTCTTGTTTAGTAGGTAAAAAATGTCTTAATCTCGTTTATCACTTCAAAGGATTTTTCGGCTCTCTTGTAACTTATTTGAGTTTACTGGGACTGCCTCAGTGTGTGATGATGATTCCTACAGCTTTTCCATCTTCAGTATACTGTGTGTGAGTACGTGTCGAAGTGCCCTGGCAAATATTTCCCCTTTTAAATCTTTTAATGAGATACCTTGTCATCCTGTTCTTCCTCTTCTTGAATTTCAGGTCTTTTTCATCGCCTAATTATCATGCAGGACTTGTAACAGGGTGGTTGGGGATGGGATGGCTGTTCATGTCATAAAGACATTTTTTCTCTGTGCTAAAACATAACCTAACAAACTGCAAACTACCAGCCCGATGGATAACAGCAACTGTCATGTTTGCTGTCTGACCCGTTTAAGGGGGGAAAGAAAACCAATCTAATTTCTAAACGTGAATCCTCCAAATGGTGGGAAAATGCATCATCTCTTCACTGTTTCATTATTAAGAGAATGTAGAATGTCGTGGTAATTGTATCCAAATCCAACCAAAAAAATGCACTTGTAAAATGCATGTAGACGTGTTAGTCAGTTAGTTCGTACTAAATCGAATTTCTCAAAGTCAAGTTAACATACCCAGATAATGCGACTGGGAGTTGAATGCATGTATAATCTCATTTATTCCGGCACCGGCCTAAGCAATCTGTGCGTGATCATTAGTCCCCAGTTCTTTGACTCAGAACTCGAACAGCGTAAATTTGCAGAAGAAAGCCGGAAGGAAAACAAGAATCCTGTGAACACGAGGAAAAGTGTGCATCGAATTCGTACCAAAAGTAAAGTGTAAATATGAAGTGTACAGTGCTGTAAAGTTGTCCACATTTTCACTGTTCGACATGGATTCTGCTAGCTGCCTGCTAACTTGTGTGTACCAGGAAGAAGGTTCAATAGCAACCAGCTGAACAGGCACATCGCCGCCTTCTGTAAAGGAGTCGATTCTCCCTCAGCACTTGTATACTGGGACAAGGTCAGCAGTCCGATAAAATGACCTAACCAAGTTGTAACTGTAGCACAACTTAACTGTGCATGTTAACAGTGAGCAATATCTACCAAGTCGTGACTGTTTCACAAGAAATACTGTGTACTGCAGTTACGCAATGTCCATACTAAGTAAGCTTATCTGCTTTGCAGTTCATCATGGTTAAGGTCCTTATCTGCCCATGACGCCACATGGATTCAGGCAGCACCTGTGAACAACGACAGGCTGATGGTGAGAGAGGGGAAATCACCCCGACCTGTTTCTTCATGTGCATGGTACCAGCTTACACTGTAATGGAGTGTTGTCTTAACCTCTCCATCTTAGTAATGGGGTCCGTCAAGTTGGAATTTTGTCTCTTACGTGAAGGCAAAGAACATGACATTAAATGTAATGTCAAAAAAGCAATGCCATGATTATGAGAAGCAGAGAGGACAGCAAATCAGTTTTTCCTGTGTTTCATTTGAGTGATAGTCCTCTCATCACATGCGATACCTTGGTCATGTCCTCACTGATGATCTGTTGGACAGCAAGACATCCACCGACAATGCTGAAAAATATATTCTCAGTACAATATGCTGCTGCGGAAGTTCTCCATGTGTTCCACTGATGTCAAGTGTTTGCTGTTAAGAGCTAACATTACACCTCTTTACACGGCTCATCTCTGGCGTTTGTGCAGGTTGAGGAGTGTGCAGAGGCTTAGAGTGGCAACGACACTATGAGGTTGTTGCTTCACGTCCCCAGATGGCATAGTGCCAGTCCAGTGTTTGTGTGTGTGTGGGTAGTGGGGGCGTTTTATGTTTACTATTTTTCCTTTGTTATCACTTTTATGTTGTTTCTGTAATATGGACATATGTGTCTGAAATAAAGATTATTAATTAATCAATTACCCACCTTTAGGCTGCCACATAAATCTCATCAGTTATGCAGTACTTCCCCTTCTTGATTTGGTGTACCAGGACTTTTTTTGGCACACTGGGACCTCTCACAAGCTCCCAGAACCCTTTCCTGTCCTCTCCACAGTGTCTCTGGTGATTCGCAATGACACTTAAATGACATTAGGGGCACTATGTGATGCTCACCTCTCTTTTTTTGCAGATTTTGTGACGCTCACTTGTTTGTTAGCATCAGTCAGGTTGAATGTCTCATTAATGCTAACTGTGGGATTCCACTGGTTGCATGCACACTGCAGAAAGGCTCCCCTGCACGTTTGCTCTGTCCTCCGCCGTCCTTCAGCACCCACCAGCTGCATTTCAGAGCAAGTCATAACAATGCTGGACAAACAGGAAAAAGCAAAAGAATTAAAGATAGACAGTAATGTTGGCGTGGATAAAGTGCACGAAAAGAACACAAACTAAAAATGACGAAATGCTGTTGCCATCTCATATTGTTAATCACTTTATATCGCTGCTAGCAAACTTAAGTAGTAAGCTAGTTGTTATTGTTTAATGACAGCTGACTCGACACTAGCGGGAATAAATTACTGAACTGGATTTTTTGTGTCATTCCAAGCATGAAGTGCATCGCTACTGCAATAATATGAGAATTTGATCCACTCGCATTTCGGATCCTTAATGTCTTTTTAAAATAACCTGTATTATTATCAACTTGTAGTCTGACCAGAAGTGGGGATAAGACGTATGCCCACCAGGGATAAAAACTGAATGACCACAGGGGGGGAGATCAAAAGCAAAGAGAGGGAAATCCCCCCTAGCACTTGATTTTGTCAATACTGGCCGCCCGATTCACACGCCAACAGGTGGATACGGGGAGTACCAGCACTTATTTTAATGTACTTTAAGCCAGTTTACTCTTTTAAAACATATCTCATGTCATCATTGTCATCATGACGTACATATTTAATTGTTGCACTGAAATGGAGTCACATCCAAAACGCTGTAACGCTCACATGAAGCTGTCTGTCTTTTATGTGCTTCTCTTTACACTCGGCATCCCACTGGGTGTTTGACTTGTATGGAGGCAGGCATTGTGAAATGCTGCCAGCCAATCCTACAGTTTGAATGATGCATTGGTCTGTCAACAACATTGTCTCCTTCATCAGTGGTTCACTGCTGCACCACAGGCGCTGCGAGATGGAAAGATTCCAGACAGGCCTGTTCGAATCTTGCCAAGTGCACTGAGTTTAACATCAATGAGTCTGACTCAGCAAAGTGTTTATTGATGAAAGTGATGTTCACATCAAACTTTGTACAGCACGGTGCAGGAAACTGCCAAAAGTTATACATTTAACAATGACTTTATTTTTTCATTGATTTTTTTTTCCCACACGATTGACGATTCAATATGTTGAACCAACATTTATTGTCCAAACACAAATGTACACACTAGGATGAGACGCAGAAATGCTGCATGTTTTTACCCACACCAACACTCCCTCTAATGCACAAGAATGGTGGAGAGTTGAGTTTCCAGTTGGCTGGTCACAGTTCCTTGAGTTAATCAATCGAAAATTATTAGCTCCAAGGAGGTTTTTAATATAACACATTATTTTATTATTTTTATTTTACAACTCTTTTTTCTTTTTTGTAACATTGTACATGATGATCTTTTATCTTTCTTGGTGTGTACATCTTAATTTAATTCACTGTCAGCTGATATCGCCCCTATGTTTTTTAATGTGATTGATGCCACTCTGTAGTGCGATCTGATTGGTCCACATGGGTCTGCTAAGCTATTTGAATGGTTTCTCCCATTGTCTTGCAGGTAGGGATGGGAATCGGGAATTGGTTCCAGTTAAGAACTGATAACAAATTGGAATCAGAATTGGTATCATATGCCTCCAAGCTGATCAATTCCTGTTATCAATGCGCAGGCGTGTGATGCTGAAAAGAAAAGGGCAGAACTCAACTGTGAGGGCAGTACAGCCTGCAGACTGTCTACAACAAGCTCACTGATGAACAGTGGTGACAATAAAACAGTTGTGATGTGGATACTGAGAACTTGTGTCACCCCACACGGGAACTGTTTAGGAATCAATAAAGGAATTAATAAAGACTCGGACCAATAAGCAGAATCGATAATGGCATTGGTGTAAATAAAATCTTGTCAATTCCCATCCCTACT
This sequence comes from Naso vlamingii, assembly GCA_029822935.1. Lineage (NCBI taxonomy): Eukaryota > Metazoa > Chordata > Actinopteri > Acanthuriformes > Acanthuridae > Naso > Naso vlamingii. The sequence continues at coordinate 929,797 of JAPQLA010000004.1, read as the reverse complement.
CGTAAGAGCAGTCTGATGAAGGACATGAGTATGAAATGACACTATTAAAATCTATTCTCCTCTGCAAGTGACATTGTGTTGGAGTTACTTCCATTTCCTGAATAACTTTTTTTTTTTTCTTGCAATAAATACATACAAGTAAAATAATTTACCAAATACACTGCTATCATCTGTTGCTGGAGGTTCCAAGAAAATGCTAAAGAAAAATCACAAAAGCAACCTTTCTCAATCAAACCCCACAGCCATGAAACGCTGCACATGTTGAAATCCATCATGTTTTTCTCTGTAAATTGCAGGCTGCATTTATTTTAAGACCGTTGCACATTTGGTGCTAAATGTAATCCATTTTCCAACAAACTGAAAAAAAATTAAATAATTATAATAATTATTCTAATATCCTTTTGATTTTATTCAGACCCCCCCCCCCGACTAAGTTTTAAGACAGTTGTGGAGTCTTTGATGATAGATTATTTTTGACTTGTTTTTAACATTTTAGAAGGTTTTCTTTATTATTATTATTGTTCTACTACTACTACTACTAATAATAATAAAGTAATCAATGATAATAGTTAACTTATTATTACTATTTTTACTATTATTATTATTATTATTATTAGCATTATTTAAACCATGCATCCATCCACATTTCTGATTTACCACTGCAGCGTCTTGCTGAAAGCGTCACATGTTCTGGCAAACGCTGAGCCAGGTTCGACTTTTCCATCAGACAGCCCAGCATTCCTGTTTGATGGAGCTCTTTGTTCTGGCACCAGTCCTCTGTTGCTCTGCATCCATTCAAGTAAATGAGGTAAATGAATTTAGAAATAGAAATTTTAATTTAGTGTTACAGGGTGGCAGATCCATTTTGGTCACATTTTAATATCCAGCACTGGTATGTTTGCCTCACCTTGCCTTAAATTATTGCCAGGGCAAAGGATTATTGGACCATTACATGATTTAAACAAGGTACTGCCCTTTAATATTCAGGCACGCATGCTTAAGAAATGCAATTAACTGAAACAGAATGAAAAAATGCTGTTAATTCAAACTATTCAGTCAAGCACATCTTGAATTTGAAAGGCATATGGGCAGGATGTCATAGTTTCTGATGTAAGATGAGGAAAATAGTGGGAGGAATGACATGAACCGTGCATCATTCGAGATTTCTCCCTCATCAGGCTCAACTGATCTCACCTTTTCAATCTCCTCCTCTCTGAAGACAGAAATCCCTGGGAGGATGACAGTTGCAGATGAGTTACTGCTGAGTGTGTGTGTGTGTGTGTGTGTGTGTGTCAGTGCAGTGATAAACAGGGTGTATGAGTAAGTAAAGGAAAGATGGGAGGAATTGTGGAAATGTAGTTTGGGTGTGTCTGTCTGAATATGTGCGATTGTGTGTCACCTTAGCAACAAGGCAGTTATGTATAGATATTGTTAAACTTTTGAAAGATAAGGACAAATGCTGTTAATCGATTAAAATATTTAATCGTGATTAATCGCATGATTTTCGTAGTTAACTCGCGATTCATTTGCAGTTAATCACCTTTTTAAATTGTCAGTTCAAAATGTACCTTTAAGGGATATTTTATCAAGTTTTCAATACTCTTAACATAAGAGTGGAAAAATATGCTTGCTTTATGCAAACGTATGCTTTTTATTATTGCAGCAATCAAAATCAACGAAAAATACTGTGATATGTGTTTGATTGAGCACTCTGTGTTTAGAAACCTTTAGTAGCTTGTATGCAAATTAGCCATGTGCTTTATATACAAATTAGCCATGCAAATTAGCCACGCGATGCATGATGACTGCGGACAGAAATGCAGAGATCATCATTACTGGATGGGAATATTAATGATGTTGGTGGGCAAGCAAACTATTAAAATTATTTAACTTGCTAACTGTTGCGTTGGTGAAGCTGAACCTGCAGGACAAACTGCGATGGAGAGACGATGGAGAAGTAGAAACGTTAAATAGGTCAAAGTAATTAAGTGGTGTCTTAGTTCGTAACATGACTTGAGCTGCTGTCTCTATTTTTAGCTCACTAATTTAATTGCAAACATCAGCTGCTCATTCATGAGCTAGCAGGATTAGTGTTGGGTTTTATTAGGAAAAATTAATTGCAATGCATTGATGAATCAATTTTCTTGTCCGGCCCCAGACAGAACATGCACGCGTTAACCGTGCGGTAACAACGTAAACTTCCGTTTGATGTGTTAAAAAGGTCAGTTTTAAGCTTTAACTAGTAATTAAAACTTAATAAACTTGGAGTGAAGCCAGTTGGTGTGAGAATGTGTGTGTCCTGATCAACAGGCTGGCATGTTAAAGAGAAGTTGCTCACCACCCGTCTGTGAATTTGAGTGTGAATGTGTGAAAGCTGACTTATGTTGTAAAGCGATTTGAATGGCCAAAAGACCAGAAAATGGCCACAAACACGTGGCCCATTTATCAGTCCATTGAAAATGTGCAATGCTGCAGCTTCATAAAACATGAAATCAGAGCAGTGGTGATTAGAGTCTCAGTTTTATCTTTACTGCTGTGTTGATATAAACTGTCATCCTGGAGAACACCAGTGAAAACCTACTGTATGTATAACTTGTAACATCCACAGTGAAACCTCATGATCAGACATTTGTGCAACCATTATTTCTGTAGTCTGCATCAGATCAAGGTGCTTAATTATGAAAAGAAACACATAAAATGAGCTATTTCTAATATTACATAAAGTTGACAGGGTGTAAATCTAACCGGGGTGGATGTTATTTCTGTGGAAATGTAAATGAGCTGAGAGGGAAGGTAGTTTCACAGAAGAACTGGCAGAAACCCTAGACTTTTGACGGTGTGCAATGAAAAAATTTAACTTATGTTAATGTGTTTTTTTTCTCTCTCTCTCTTTTTTAGTTGGTATGTTTGTTTGATGTAAACACAACTGTCTGCTGGTGCTTGTGGCTAGGTAGCTTTTTATTCATCATATTTCCCATATGATCATGCATCATATTTCCCTTTTCAATGCAACAGTTTTCATTATATCTAACTGTAGTTTAATTTTGTATGACCGTGTACAAGAATAGGGTAAAAGTTTATTTTTATAGTGTGTTTAAAACAACCACCATTAGTCAAAGTACTGTACAAGTTCAAAATACAATATATAACAATTAAAAAATAATAATTTGCAAATCATCTGCAACAGCTGCTGTTTTTTTTTTTGTTTAACAAAGAGAGGCAACATAATGAAAAGAGGAGGAGGTCTATAATGGAGCCTTGAGGAACCCCACAGCCTAGCGGGGCTGCTGCCAAAGAGTTTTGACAAAGATGGATAGATGTTTTCTCTAACAGATACGACTAGGACAATTTGAGGACAGTACCTTCAATGCCTGCACACAGCTCAAGCTGTGATAAAAGGATCTGGGGGCCAACTGTGTCAAAGGTCAGGTCTACGGTGATCAGGTCTGAAAGCAGGACAGCAGAGTTCCCAGAGTCTACTGTTTGAAGAAGAGCATCAACATTAGCACCACCAATAATGCGGCACCCCCTAGAACCACTGTAATGTCATTTTGACCTCACACCTCTGCAGACTCTGTAGGTGCATATTAGAAGTGTGTTTCTGGAATAGTAGGTCTCTTTTTTGTATGGATGAAATAACAGTTTTTCTTCTCAGTTTAGCAATTTTATGAACTGTGCCTTTTAGGTTTTATTTTATTTTAGGCGGTAAATGGATAAAGAAATTTTTTTTAATTGTACAGAAAGTGTTCGTTAACCATTTAAAAGTTAATCAACTTTGAGGATAGAATGGTATTTAAGATTACTCAATAACTGCAATGATTACAGAGGAATGAACAATGAGACCAATAAGCCACACAAAATGAGATCATACAAGACGTGGCAAAAGCTATTATATGTATGGACAATAAGTATGGAGAAAGAAGCCTCGGCCAAATTGTATTTCTACCACTCCAACACTTCAAAGTTGACAGTACAATGATTTTTTTGAAAAAGAGAAACAAGATGAATTCACAACAGTAGTATTTAATGAATATATAGGTTAATTATGAGCAGTTTTATTTATATGTAACATATGTTTGACATCATCATCATCATTTTATTTCTTTTTTTTTTTAATTAGGAACCAAGACTGTAAACCCAGAGGGCAAGGACCCTATTGTAATTGTACTATTTATTTATTGTTGTCATTCATACTTACATGTCTTTGAACCCAAATTTAACCCCCTAAACATGCTCAAAAACTCACCAAAATTGGCACTCACACACATCAGGTCTGGTAAAAAATTTTGTAAAATGTGAAAATTAACCCCCGAAGTGCCAAAATGTGCTCTCTAGCGTCATCTAGAATCACCTGAATGGCCACTACGGCCTGTAGGAATGTCAGAGAGAGATCAAACTAAAACTCAATTGTTCATATTACCAAGACCTAAAAATCACCCACTGACACCCCTGACCTAAATCCAACAGGAAGTCCACAGTTTACTTTTCAAAGTAAGATTTCCACCCCAATGTTGGCCTGGTATATTTGCTGTCTCCTTTAAGGCATTTATCGTATCGGCTTCAAACGCTAATAGATGACTAAGGAGGCACTGACAATGAAAAGTTCTTAACAACTTTGTAATAACTCAAACGGTTTAGATTTTATAAGCCGTCAAAGTTCGAGTCCCAAATCCCGTCGTCTGCCTCTTCTAATCTAAATGAATGGGAAAAAATCTCAGAAGCAGAGAAAATGCCCAGATCGCACACCTCGAACAACTGGCAATTGTGACTAAACCATGAGTCGCATCGACAAAGCGAGCGGATGTACAGCGCCACAAGGACTTGCCGAACAAGGGGATCTAAGTTTTGTGAGGATAATTTCTTAAACATGGCCACTACAGCGAGAGACAAAAATGGTGCTACCTGGTCTCTTGTAGGGATTTTAAGAGTCAGTTATAACAGCTACAAATGGGAGAAAATCATGATCTTGGGTTGAACTGAGGTCCCTGCAGTCTGAAGTATAAGTCTAACTGCTTTGAAACCCACATAGATGGAAGCATAGATTGAGCAAAAAAGCTTTAAAACTAAAATTCTAATATCTCAATAACGGTACAAGATAGCAAAACCATGTAAACACAAGATTTGTAGGTCAAAGTCTTTGGACCCATTTAAAGTTGGAATTTAATCTGTAGCTAAAACTATATGGAAGCAGTAAAGGTTCAAAAAGGTGTGGATTTGATCACTTTCTCCATTCAAATGAATTAACTTGGCTCTCTGTCTGCCTGCCTACATGACTGATCCCCTCACAGCTGCCTGTACACATGTCAATCAAACTTTGACCAGG
>JAPQLA010000004.1:907725-924374 GCA_029822935.1 Naso vlamingii | reverse complement strand
GCGCAGCTCGAGTTGCCTGCCTGAACTAGCTCGCAGGCTTCGCTCCATTTAATTTTACTCTCTCAAATACTGTTGCCCCAAAAGCTGTTCTTTGTTCTGGTGATAAGGCAGCCCATATTTCTCTCTCCTTTGCCAGACAGGCTGTGGCTCGTGTTGTGTGTTGTGTCATGTGTTGTGTTTTGGGCACCTCACCTCATTGATGCTTGGTGAAAGGGTACAAATCAACAAGAATTCCAGATGATGCTTGACTCATAAAGAACACAACTTTTGGAGAGCAGGTGTCCCAGGAGCACTGTGCAAAAGGGGAGGAGGTCAGCTAGATTTAAATTAGGTACCTTTTTTGTTTTTGCTTTTTTAAGACACAGTTTACAGTGTTTTTGGTACTGCTTTACATTGGGTCTACCCCTATAAATGGTTATCAATAGTTTATAAATTTGGTTATTAATAAAGTTCTAAATACCTTGTAAGTCATTAATAATCAGTCATTAACAAGTTACGAGGCTTGCTTCTGCCAGTTGTAAATGTTAGTATCTCATTAGTTAATGGTAACAAAAATGAGGTGCAAACAAAATCATCACATCAAGATTTGAAGGGTGGAGAATCAACTCAGTGATAAACATACACCGAGGAAGGCTACGCACAGACATCTGCATGTGGGACCTGGAACTGATGAGTAGTACACCGAGTGAGGAAGGGACGCTTTGCGTTTGGTGGATCTTTGCCTCCACGTCATGCCTTCAGACCGTTTAATGCACACCCACGAGCTAATCAAAAACTTTTTTAAAAATCCCTGAGAAAATATTGGCTCCACCCTCTCTATGCTAAGCTGATGAGTACTCTTTCATGTTGCTAGAGTCATGAGTTGATAGGCAAATTGATTTTGAACTGTAATCAAACTTTTGCTGAACTATGTGAGCGTCAGTTTAAACACAGACCTGTCAGCCAATCAGAGAAGAGTGTACATCTTTACCCAGACATAAAGGAAGGTTACCAACTACACTGCATCTGGAATGCTGTCCTACAGAACATACCGACCAACGAGAAACAACACAAATACAACAATATGGTAAAAGGTAATTATTGGATAAATTCTTAATAAACCTTTCTAATGAGAAAGGGCACTTCCATCCAAACTAAATTCTACTGTTGGATAGCAAATATCCGATAGAGGAGAGCAATGCAACATCATGCAGAACGACACACCCCCTTCACTCCCCATTTTGGGTGAAAACAAAGGGACATGGACACTGGCGTAAGATTCAAAAAGCCAGGCCAGCCTAACAGCTGCTGTGCTGCGTTGTGTTCATCACATAACATAAAAACCCAGAGTTACTACTTTCTTTACTTTGCCGAACAGTTTAATGTCTTAAAAATGCCCCCTTCACAGCACTTACCAGGCAGATAAACACAAAAAAGGCTTGATGTAGTACATGCACACCACTATAATACTACTATTAACTACTGATAGTGGTCTGCAGTTAAAGAGAAATATGAAAAAGGTCCTTTGAAAAAAACAGAAATTCAGTTAATTTTGACTTTAATCATTACACACCACTGTATACATTGGGCCATGTTCAAACTGGTTGCACTTCATGCATCACCTACAGCGAGTTTATTGAGTATTTGTGACATTTTAACAACATATCAGTTGGTTAACTAATTGTTTGTTGAATATTTGTATCTACATGGTTGAATATTGGTTGAACATTTTCCGAAAGTAAAAAAAAAAAAAAGATGAATAAAACGGTTAATTAACTAGGGTTACAGTTACGGTTACATGAAACAGTTACATCGTTAAACGTCAACTGATACGTTGTTGAAATGTTACAAATACTCAAACTATCTGTGGGCGGACTGCGCAAATAAAGTGTTACCTTTCAATAAATTATGTATATGAAGGTCAAGTTTGAACTAATTGCATTAACACTTCTTCACATTTCAAAGTACAAGATACAATGCAATTTTTCCCTCCTTGTGCAACACAGGGTTGCACAATGAAATGAAAGTGTATAGACATAAAATACTGTGCAATACAAAAGGATAAAAGTAATAAAGAGCAATATATACAGTTAAATATATGCATAAATACAAAGACCTATACAGCTATGAAATGATAATAATAATACTTTCTACATTTTTAAATTTGTGTCTGGTAGAATGTGAACAGCAGCACCTAGATATAAGTGTGTTTGATGATTATACATTAAAAGTTCATTATCTGAGAAACACTGTCCTTTAAGTTCAAGTCATTTGAGCACCAAGACGCAACGATCAAAGTTAAAACACAGAGTTAGCTCTGGGGTCCAAAACCATCATTTTTGACACAGGAGTTTGAGAAGTTTTCATATATATTTCTCTGTATTCATGCCATTCTTGTCTGTTACTTATGTAACTGATTGATAATTAGATTGATCAGGATGTTACCTTATATCCTTGTGTTTAGGTGAACTTGAACTAGGACTCAAGATACATGATAACAGACCCTTCCTTTTTTCCCCTGCAGATACTGTACGCTGTAATACAAGATTTTCAAAATGACATGGTAGCCTGTGAAGGACTACCACATGATTTGTTCCAATCACTTATTTTATTTGTTGTTGTTGCTCAATATTTCCATCATCTGAAAACAAACCTAATGGGGTCCCTCGTGCACAGAGGCTGTGCCTTCGCTGCAGCTGACACAGGTTCGATTCCACTCTGTGGCCCTTTGCTGCATGTCATCCCCTCTCTATCCCCCATTTTACTGTCCTATCAATAAAGGCATCAGCGCTAAAAAAAAATCTTAAAAACCAAACAAAACAGACATTATGACCAGGCCAACAATGATCTTTCTGATTAGATATCTGACACCTTTCAATAAATTACTGATTGAGTCATCATGTTGTCATATAACCTATTTTACCCACAGACCCACGTCTTCACAAGAAATTTATTCACCTTGAGCCACAAACTGTCTAAAACAAATGTGGAAACCAGTTCCCTGTATTTTCTTTCCAATCAGTTGTTTTCTGTATTTGACTTTAAATCCAAGTTGACATGAGGCTACGTGAGAGCAGGCTATGCTTCCTTGTTAACATGCAGTTACCTTGTTGCCTGTCCAACTGCCTGGCACACAGCCTTCACTTAATAGGATATAGTGTTATTACGTCAGGCAACAGTGACATCTGATACACATGAGAGCAACAGCTGAGGCTGCACACGGTGAAAAGATGTAGCCTGAAAAAAGGTAAAGTCGGCCACCTGCTCTTCAAGGTAAGCCTGAGCAGTTTTTCTCTTCCAAGCACAAATTCTTCTCATTTGATCTTCTCCCCAAACAGAAGGTTATTATTTGACTTTGAATCAAGACACATTCAGTGACAACATTCCTAATATTCAAACCAATGATTGTCAATTGATGCTACAAAATAGCAACTTAGCAACACCTTGATCACTATTCAAGTTCAAGAGTTTTTTTCACCCTCAGTGTTGGGCTTGTCACTCGAAAAAGTAATGTATGACTGATTACTCTTCTAATGTAATTTCTTATTACTTTGTGCCAAAAAGTATTTTGTTACTTTACTCTTTATATCACTTTCTGTTACATTCCAAATAATTGGTAAGTTTGTCCTTTCTCCTCAAAATTCAGACCTTACTGTGCACCTGTGACTGTTCAGCTAAAGCCCCATTCGTCCGGGATGAGTAGATCTGCTAGGCTGCTTGTGGACCTCAGGTGATTTGTAATAATTGTGGAGAAAGTCTGTGATCTTAATCCCATGAGAGTCTGCCATGTCTGTTATTTGTACAGTAAAAATTCCACTGACTATTACCAACCACAGAGTTCTTGTGATATTAATCCCGTGTAAATCTGCATGTTTGTGATTGCATTTCTTTTCAAACACCTGGTTCTGTCACCAGACAACTGAACAATCATGAAATAACACAATGAACAGCAGCCAACAACTGCACTATTAGTGACGTTTAAAGATGATAAAGAAACTAATGAGCAGCTTCTCAGTATCAGTCAGTTGTGAGGCGAGTGTGATGGGACTGTTGGTAAAGTGCAACTGCAGAAAAACTTCAGTAACTTCAAGCTTATGCCGTGTGATGTTGCAAAATTACTCAGGTGTAAAATCCAAGAAACTACATATCTTGCAAATGTGAGACATTATTTAAGTGAGACTACACTACATATGGCTAAAGTCATCTAACATTTATGCTGTTTGTGTTGCACTTTGTAGACGGTCCCTGCACATGCACCTGATTGCCGACTGCACAAGTATCAATGAATTTGTCCAGGTGGTTTGGAGAAAATATATATTGCACACAGTGACTATCTTGAAGAATAGAGAATGTGCAAAAGTAATGTTGTAAAGAGGTTGTTGGGTTTTTGTTTTTTTTGTTTTTTTTGAGTAACTGTAATATTATTACTAAATTCTACTAGAAACTAGATTCTAGCAGTACTTACTTACACTACCTGTTGCTTGAAAAAGTAATGTTATTACATTCTCACATTACTAGTTCACTGGTCACCTCTAATCTTTTCTTAATGAAGCCTTCATTTCCACCAAAAAAAAAAAAAGACAAAACAATATTGCAAAGTGACAGTCAGTCTTTAAAAGAAAATTCCCCTCTTCCACTTCTCTCATGGTGACTCTCGTCCTGTCTATCTCCCCCTCCTGTGTCCTCAGTCTGATCAGTGGGTTGAGGTGAAGCTATTTTCTCTTATCAGCAAAGGCCAGTGTGTTATAGAAGCTGGGGTCACACACGCTTTCAGGCACCCACACATACACAATAACTGAAAAAGCATGGGGAGAAAAAAAATGAAGGAAAGAGTAAAAATGAAAAATGGAATCAAAACAGATCTGTGTGTTGTGTTACAAAATGGTTAATGAAAACCTGTGTGGTCATTCGTAAGAGGGTGGCACTAAATATTAAATGTCCCAACTGTCTTTTCATGACAATATAGTAAGTTTCATTTGCACTTTGTTCGTGTGGTTCACCCATCATTTATTTTCAATCACTTAGAGGTCACAGTGGCAGTCGGGTAAGTGGGGTCAAGAACCAAGCCAGCTGGGATAAACACCTCATTTTCTCAGGTCTTCTTCCTGGATGGACGTGTCCAGAATGCATCCACAGTATAGGCATAAGAAAACAGGGGGCATGGGGGGTTATAACCCCCCAGTAATCAAAACCAGACAGTATAGCCCCCTCAAATATCATATCATAATAATGAGTGAAAAAGATGAACTGTTGTAAAACACAGTAAAGTGGTTTGTTTTCCCAATTCAATGTTATCAGCGAGCAATGAAAACATTCTTTCAAACCTCCCACCCCCTGCCCGCGTGAGCCTTGGTTGCTCCCAACTCATCTTCAGGCATTATCTCACACAGCAGCGGTGTTGACAACTTGGCGACTTTCCAGACTTTTAGCGACAAAGTGACGTGAGAGCACGTAACTTACTCTGTTCCGCAGTTCATGTCCTAAATGAGCAACGGGGGTCTCACTGCAGTCTCACTGCGGAGCACCGCAGCAGTCCCGGCTGCAGCCAGAGCAGAGAAGATCTGCACCACCACAGATGTAAATGTTTCTTCACTGTCTCACTAAAATCACTGGATAAATGAGGAGGGCTGGACGTGGAGCTAGCATTCCACCCCCACATAACTCAGTCTTTTGAATAGCCCACTGGTTATATAATGTTGGTTTAGAAAAAATATTAAAGTCATGAAGTTATTTTGAAAAGTGAGATATTTCAACTGCAAAATTCAAAGCAGCCGTTTGTTCAATTCTGCTTTTTTCATTATCAACTGTTTGATTGAATTGTGACAAAGTAAAACAAGAATCAACATAAAAAAGTTCATTTGTAGGTTTAAACATATTTAGGGTATTTTTCACTCAATTTTTGTCACCTTTTTTCCTATGTAACGTCCATTACGTGCAAATTACTTATTACGCAAATTAGTTGATGACATCATTTAGCGACTTCTAGTCTAGACTTTTAGGACAGTCAATAGCTACTTTCCTCACTGAGGAGTTGGCAACACTGCACAGCAGTGACTAACTGCGCGACTGCAGGCACACAACATGAAGAGAAGAGGAGCGACAGAACAATCAACAATTTTTTTAAATTTGTTGGTTAGTCAACTACAACAGAAAAAAATAATAACTTCCTGACAGGAGGTATGATGGTGCTGTGCCCTGACATGAGTCAAATAATTGAATGAAAGTCTTATCTTCTGCTGTGTCAATGTTTGCAGAATTGTAACTAGTTAGACTAACATTACCTATCATATACTTTTACTGGAGCTACTAGCTAGCTATTTGTTATCATCTTGTTAACATGAGTAGGGTGACCAGGGGACAGTCTGTCTGTATCCAAAAGATGAAGTCAAATAGACGCTGAAGCTGTGATTCTGGCTGCATGCAGACTAATGCAGTATCACCTTTGACCAAAATATGGCTTGTAATAGCAGAGTGGCGCTGTTTGTATTTTTGCTTGTTTACTCACAGACAGCAGAAGAAGCAATCAACATTATTTATGAGAGCAGAAGAAGGTAATAAGTAAGAGTTGGAGCAAACTGAAGACCTCCTTCACTAACAGTAACATTTACTGTCATTGGTGTGACTGTAACATAGTTTATTGGAAAGATTACCATGTGACAGCATTACAATATTTAATGATGTGGCTCTGTTTTAGGAGAGGAGGATTAGTGATAGAGTAGAAAAAAAGACTGAAGGAGACAAGAGGAAAAGTAGAAAAAAGTAAGTATGAAAAATTAATGGAAGAAACAAGCCAAGGGAGGAGAATGTGAGGGATGTGAAAGGTAAAGTGAAGGAAGGGTGAAGAAAAGGAGAAGAAAAAATTAAGATGATAAGATGAGCAAGAAGAAGGAAGAAAAGAGCAGACAAAAGTGGTTATGTTCTTTTAAAGCAGAAATGTATAACAAGATTTAAAAAAAAAACAAAAAACATTTATGCGCTCCCGTTTCCCCGACCAAGATGACACGATGGTCTGCTATGTCTTTGCAAGTCGTCAAAATACACCAAACCATGTTGTCCCCATTTTTTATGCCATAATGAAGATATTTAATGATTTTTTTCCGCTGAACTGAAAGTTCCCCGGTTTTCATCTCAGAAATCTGGTCACCTTAATATTACATAAAATTACTTTATTTTTTAAGTTTTGTCTTGTGGAGGACAGGTGACCAGGTAATGAGGTCAAAGACTTCAAATGCTGTGGCAAGCAAACTCTGTTGGGCAGGCTTAAAGACATGTAAGGTAGGAGTTGACCACGGAAGTGTCTGACTTTTTCTTCTGGACCATGTGGTTTCCTCACATAAAGTTTCAAGACTTTTTTACATGGATCTAAAATGGTGCAAAGGAGCGGTGGGTGTGACAGCTGTCCCCAGATTCCCCTACATGGGTGGAAATCTAAACCCCCCCAGTATTAAACCCAAAGTTACACCCTTGATCCACATGCAGGTGTGAAGCAACTGGCTCCTTTCCACACACAGTGGTTCTACTCCACGCTTTTCCTATGTACTTTGTAGTCTTATGCCAAGGTCAGACTACACAATATCAGCCCAATAACAGCCAGACTGGGAAGACGTAGGGCATCGGGTAGGCTCGGAAATGATCAGTGAGCGTCGGGCGTGACAGTCCATCGTTATGTCTCAGAAAGACTAGCATGTTGTATTTTTTTGTTTACCTCCCACAACAGCTTGTCAGCAGTCGTAGTCAGTGGCGAGCACTTCCTTTGAGGTGACATCATTCACATCGTGACTGCAAACGATGATCGATCAGGGAGCAACGTGCAGTCTGTCATGTATCTTGGCCATGACACGGCAAGAATTTATGACTCTTGAACTGCCTAATCTGACACAGTGAACGTATTACCAGACAAAAATATCTCGTAGTTTGACCTCTGCATTATACAGATCTCAATGAATCTTTAAATTCCAAGTTACTCTCATAGAGCCATGTTGGCCAATCAGAGGCCTGAAACAAGACTAAGTTGAAACCTAGTATATAGCTGGTCCCATCTGGTGAATGCGTTTTTTTTTCGGCCAGTGTGTTTTAGTGATAGTTAGAGTTAATGTGTAACATGAACATGTTTGGATATTAGTAGTTGTTATGCAGTAGTCTTAGTAAGTCAATCAAGATATAATAGGATGAATAATATAGTTGTGCTTCAGGAACAACAGGGCGTTTGCATTATGTGGAGCTCAGACACGAATAATTTCTGTGGCTACGGGTGACTGAGTTTGGTCAGTGTGCAAATTTATGGATAATAGGTATAGTCAAAAAACAATCATATTCCCTATATGTTATGTTAATTAGAATTGTGTTTGAGTGCAGTGTATTTGCACACACATGATATGGTATAAGTAGGCTTATGTTTGAATCCAAAAAGGTGACTTTGCACTTGGAAATTTTATTCATTAGCTCATATATACCAGAAGCAAATTTCTCTACGCCAGCCAACAAGCGATCTTGCTCCTCTGGTCTCTTCTAATCACATAGCCTATAGTCACTGATATTATTGGCACAGGATGTTTTACATCAATCCAGTGCAAATGTACAGGCTACATTAGAAGCTAGCATGTGCAAACAGTCCACAACATAAGTGAAGACAAAAGAAATGAGCTTGTTATTCTTGACTGTGTCCAGCACTGACAAACAGAGCGGACTGCAAGCTAATGCTAGCGACATGCTAACTGCAAACAAACTGAGAATGTAACAGCTCTGGAGGGACCCACATATTGTTGAGCACGCCTGAGGAGCTACGGCAAGACCTGACACACTGTGTCGGGTCTTGCTGTAGCTCCTCGGACAAACTGCGCTCAGTAAAACAGTGCTCAGTCAGTCAGTCATGGACATACAAGCTCATAACTTACCACTTCCAGTGGGCCAACGACAATGGCAATCATGGTTGAGCGGAGTGTTATGTGTGGACTAATAGGGAAGAGAGGTTATTATGAGTGGATATAAAGTCAGCAAATCTCAGGAGAACATGGACTGTAGTCCAAATACGCTGAGATTTAAACAACAACAAACACTCAAACACAAACACAGAGTGTACAACAGAAGCCAGTATAAGAAAGACCATGAGTGAGATACATGGGAGGTTACAATTTTGTATCCCTAGTTCTATATGCACATGTGAAGATCCTGCCGCTCTTACACTGTTCACTGAAGAGTATAACAGGTGGTAGTAAATGATGACAGGTGCTTTTTATAGGAAAAGTGATGCATTAGATTGCAACATCCTGATTGGCCGGCTATGCATATGCAAATTCTTAGTCCTAGACACAAAACAAATGTTGGTGTAACTCAATAGATATATTCATTAAACACTAAAGTGAAATTATATCATTTCTCATTGACATGTTTGAGCAGAAGAAACACAGTTTGGTCAGGGCTTCTATACTTCTGTAATAACATCTTGGCACTTCTCATTTTATTAATCTCATTTTATGTGGATTATCAGTATCATTGTTCAATCTTCTTACATGACTTAATCATTGCAATTATTACTGAGCAATCCCAGTTGCCATTTTCCTCCCTCATAGTTGATTTACTTTTAAATGGTTAATGAACATTTTATGAACAGTTAATTTTTTTTCCATTTTGTGTCAAAAATAAAATAAAGCCTAATGTATCAAAATTGATAAATTTGCTAAATTAAGATATTATTTAATCCTTTTTTTTTTTTTAAATCAACCATTCCAGTAAGAGACTTCAGATCTGCAGTTACCAAGCATGCAGAGGACAAAATGACCCGACGACGGTTCTAGTGTTAAAAAACCATTAATCATTGATTATTTAATTATTTCTCTCTCTACATCTTTGTTGAGCATTCTGTGTCTATTAATTTGGTTGTCCGACTACCTTCTGGCCATGTGGTGGTAGGAGACAGAGGATGTTTGAGGGTTATTTCTTTATGCAGCTACTAGAAATAGAAAATTAAACAAATGGATTAATAATTCTAAATTCTTGAAATACAGCAGTTTTTTCATTTTTCAGAACAGAGGATGAATTCAGAAGTCTTCGGCCTGAAGCAAAGAGCTGCAAAACAGTCTGGTGCTACAACCAGATAACATTTATTTTCCTTTACAATGTGCTATTTCCTGTCTTCCTCTCTCTCTATTCCTCTTTGCCAATTGGGAAAAGGACATGTGGATTTATTCATTTTTTTAAATAAATTTTTGTACATATATATATATATATATATATATATAATTGTATATTTGGAGTGATACATGCCTCCAGATGATTTTTAAAAGGACTATGTCATGTTTGTAGTAATCCCAGCATCTTTTGAACCTTTAGTCTTCGCTGCCTCCTCTCATCTCCTTTATCTTAGGGTGAACATGAATGGAAATGTCCTTAAACACAGGAGACTCCACCAGCTTGCAGGTCAGGGATTGGACATCGGAGGAAAGAGGAGATGAGAAGGCAAGACATCGGAAAGAACCTTAGGTCAGTCCACTGGATGAGCTGTTCCCCCAGGCATGTGCACTTCAAAATGATTAAATCAAAATGTTAAATTAAGGGCATTGCATGGTGCTATATCTATGGTTCAGTATTACAATGACAGAGGTGGACATGGCAAAGTGCGCACAAATGCACAAACGTCTAGGTGAAGAAACTCCCTCTGAATCAAACGAGAGAATGAAGAAAAGACAAAAGAAGATGTCGTCAGAATCCCAAAGAGAGGAAAAACTGACTTGTTACACCAACAAAAAAAAGATAAATAGTTTAATTCTAAATCTAAAAAGGGTATCTACACCCTCAAATTTTGCTAGAAGCCTCCTGACATTAAAAACAGGGACAGAGGAGAGAGGAGGTGTGGCTGTAGGAGTCATGACCTCGTGGCTTCGTAGTTTGTGCTGCAGATGGTCAGGGGCTGGATGTGATACAGGAAGAGGATATTGGATGCTAAAAGACTCAAAGATGATGCCCACTCACTTGAAGGAAAACTGCTCACCCAGTGCATGAGCCGAAAAACTTCGCTGGCTTATGGATTTGCTTGCATATTTTGTGCACTTGCTCACATGTTTCTCCTGCACACTCCAACTTATCCCTCACACTTTACTCTGGGATGATGTCACTGACTTAAAATATTCTAGGCTCTGGGGGAAAAAAAATACTGGATGAGGGTAATAGTTGACCTTATGTGCAGTTGAAGGGCTTGTGCTGAACTGCAGTGACACAAGTGCAAGATGTAAAGAGTAGGATAAAGGGAAATCCACCACTGTTCACGTAGATGTCAAATCATTGTAGTCAGCTGAAGCAATTCCTCAGTTTGTGATATATCAAGCTGAGTTTTCTGAGTTTGTCCTGCTCATACAGTAGCTGTTCTTGCGGTGCCTCCATGTACCAGGATGCATTGTGTTCAAGCTCCGGGTTGCAAAGGCAGCTCAGGGTACAAAGCACAATAATAGCACAAACAAGAGTAGCGCTGATATCAATTTTTTTCTGTAAAATGTAAAATATTCACATTGATGTTGTTGTATTCTGACTAACCAATCACAAACAATTAGGCGTGTTTCACTTGAAATAACATCACATTATCACTGTGTAGATATGGGGGACAGCCAAGCTAACGCTAGCCGCTAGCGGGGCTGTGGTCTGTCTTGCTCGAGGCTATAGGCCTGCTAGTGGCTAGCCCAAATGAGTGACTCAGCTAATGTCATCAGTTGTTCAATATGCACGTAAATGCTGGTACATTGTGTTGTGATTGAAATTCTGACCCACCATGCCTCATGTAAAGAGACAAGTAGACATTTTTGGCTGGGTTGTGTTGTGTTGTGCAGTGTGAGACTCAGCTTGGTCAGCACTCAGTGGCTTTGCATAGGTGAGTCTCAGGTCGACACCATACAGAGAGGCAGAAAGACTTCTACTAAAGGCTCCCTTTTTTTCCCTACATGCGGTAATAAAAAAAAAAAAAAAACCCAAAAAACAGTACTTGTCAGGTTGCCATGGTTCTTATCCGCCACATCCTTTAATTTAATATTGTGTAGTTTTCGAGAAGGAGGGGTTTTTTGTCTGCTAGAACCTGAAATTCCTCACAAATCAAACATGCACAAAGTCACAGTGAAATCCACAGTAATTTACTGTTTTATACAAAGTTAAATACTGTAATTAACTTTTTCAGTAGAGTACTCTATACTTTACACTAATAATCAATTTACTGTAGAAAATCACAGTGATCAAAGCATCAGGTAAAAAAACACGCCAGTGAAATTACTACTGTGGAAATTCACAGTAGTATAGGACTACTGTAGAAAATCGTAGTAGTCAAATTACTGCTGCCAAAAAATCACAGTAGTAAAGGACTACTGTAAACACTGTCTGTACTGTTGTTCATAATATGATAATATGATAATGAGTCTGCAGTTCTGTGGTGGAGCTGATCTTTGGCAGTACCAAAAAAAAAAAATTATATGTATTTTAAAGAGTTTATTTAATTTAAGAGGACTGATAAAATTCTCAACCCATAAAGAAGCTTTAGTTTATCACCAACATTCAAATGCAACTCATTTGGACATAGGTGATTTTCAGAGCACACATTATTAATTACTTGTGCATTGTAGCTTTGTGATTTCAGAAAATGGCATCTAAAAAGACTCACAAGGCTATAGATGACACAGAGAGGCTGTCGTGGCTGAGGTCATTTGCCTCGACTGGTGCCTGGCCATCAGGTGCTGGTAACAGGCCTGCTCCAAGGCAACAAAGATGGCATGACCTTTATCATAAGGGTACAGTGATGAACCAAAAACCTCTGACACGATACACTTCACTGTCTTTTGCCTTTTTTAGTAAAAACATTTTTGACAGAAATTGTAGACCACTGTCTTTTCTTGGAGGGCATGGACAGTGAGCCGATGAATACCAACATATAGAACAGAATATAGAAACAAAAGGTGAACTAAAAAGTTAGCAGGATAAGGACTCTTAAAGGAACTTGACAATAGGTACTTACCAGATTAAGCATCGTGGTCACAAGATTAACAAATGATTATATTTTGTGAGACAGTAGTGCAATATTATTTGTTATATTTACATATAGAAAAGCACCCTCTCCCGCTGAGGGGTCAGAGGACCCTAGTGAGAGAGGCACAGAGGTGCCTGTGCAGATTTCAAACTCACATGGTAACTATATTTATATCACAAAGCAGCAATTATACTGTAGATAAATGTGTTTCCAATATGAAGCTGACTTCATACCTTGCATTAAAGGATGCAGCTCCGTATGTCTTTCCTATTTTTCAGGCAAGAAGTTTTGTGACAGAACATAAGTAGGTAGGCAGGTAGCATTTAATTTTTATGAACTGTTGCAGATAGCGTTAACAATACCTAAAAAGTAGAGAAACCCCTAAAATAGCATCAATTAGACAGAATTAAAAACAGGTGAATTTTTTTCCAGGGATTGTAGGGTTATAGCAGACTGGGTAATAGTCCTGTGCCAGAATCGCTTCTGTGAGAAAGTGGCATCTAGTTCAACTTATGTTCAGCCACAGGTCTTACCACCAACATCAGGAGCAGCAACGTGTCACAGCCTGCGCGTGGACTTGCAAGTAGAACGGAAGGGACCTACAGGAGGGTGCTACACTTTGGTTGTGGATGAGTTAAGTTCCCCCAACATGCACGTACACACACACACACACACACACACATACACATACGTCGATATATGTAATGATTTGGGTGCCTTGAAAAGTGCTATATAAATGCCATCTGTTGTTGTTGTTGTTGTTGTTGTTGTTGCTGCTGTTGTTCCAGGTGGACCTTGTCCGTCAGAGTGGGGATGGCAGAAGTGTGACAAGCCTACATCCTACTCCTGAAAAGCTTCTGCCCGTCATCAGGTGTAACTGCCAGTCTGACTGTGGCACAGAGGTTCCAGCTGCACTAACTCAATACAGACACGCTGTGATGAGAATGAAGATGACAATGAATAAGCTTGCCTTGAACGCACACATTGGTTAATTGGTTTGTTTGATCAGCAGTTGATCAGGTATTGGTGGCTGATGGTTAGCTTGATCATCAGTTAGTTCAGCAGGTCATCATTTCTCTTGTTACTTCTCTTGATGATGATGAGAATCAATGTGACATGATCATAAAAAAATTCTCATCACTGATACATTGTAGATTTTTTTTAATTTTTGTTTGGTTCAAGGACAAGATACAGGTATGGCAAAGTATAGCATGCACAACAGTGTAGGCTTGTAGAGTCACCAACATATGGCTAAAAATGTGTTTTTGGTGCACTGTAGGCTGGCTCCATTTTCCACTTTAATGGTTTTTAAAAAAAAGCTTAAAACTTAACTGTGATAACTCAGTAAATACAAAAGTTATCAAAAAACTCGAACTCCAGACTCCCAGGTAAGAAGCCATGCACGCTGACCACAGTACCAAAGAGCCAGAGCCAACCGTCAACTGCCACATTAAGGACTTCTCATAGACTTCTACTGTAAACAAGCTAAAAAAGGTGTTTTGGTGGGATCACATCTAGGTGATTTTCAAAATTTTCCCCTGAGAGGATTCTTTGAGACTTTTTCTGTTATTTAAAACATATTAAGGATTCAAAATCCATTGAGTTTGTTTCTGTTGCAATTTGTATGATGTTTACTCATTTTGGGGGCTAAAATGCCTGGACTAAGGGTCTGCCCTCTCTCTCCTGCTTCCCTTCTTCCTCTTCTTTTACAGATAATTGTTCCCCAGTTTATGTGGAGTAGTCAGTGCAGTTGTCTGTTCTCTGGGAGATCAGGATATAAAACCCAATGTGAGAACCTTCTGTGCAAAACAGGATATGCATTTTATATGCTACTACACAGCAAAGGAACCAGTACTGGAAAATTTAATACCGCAAGTAGTTTTTATAACAATAAAACCACTACTGTAAATACAGGCACAGTAGTTTTACGTAAATACAAACTCAGCAAGTTACTGGTTAATTGTGACCAGAAAGTTACTGTAAATTTCGCAGTAAATTTTTTACAGTGTGCCATTGAGCAAAGTTGCTGAGAGCAGTGGGTGGGGCGGGTGGAGGGGAGGGGAAAGGGGAGGTGTGGCTGACACACAGGTTTGTTTCAGTGTAACGCTGAACTGAGACCACTAGCCATAAATCGATTTTGTATAACAGCTCCTTTGAGAATACAGTTGTGCACTGAATGGGGACTGTAGATTTGGTCCCCCCGTGTCCCTAACAGACAGGACAGATGATTTGTGTAACAAAAACAAGTTTAGTGGCCACATGAACAAGTAATAGAAGATAGAAGATAGAATTTTTTTTGAAAAAAAGTAAATGTAAATTTCTATTTCTCACTAGCAGCTATGGCTATGAGTAAGGTATGCTAACATCCAATCGAAATTATGCTGATAGAACGGTGAAAGAAAATTTGTGTCTTCACTACAAAGCACAAACAGTCTTTCGTAGCTTTGTGCCACACAGCCATCCGTCCTGTCGTTTTCCAAATCAGACCTGGTGGTTCCACGTGTAAAATCAAATGATGAGGCAGCCGGTCTTCAGGGTATTACTCTTGCTTTCTGTGGCAAATGTGTAAAAGTATCGTAAAAATTATTGTGACAGTCCCGTCATTGATGCCAAATTGCTCCACAGAGCATCATAAAACCAGCACGCTGCAGGACAAAGAGAAATAGAGGCTATACACCTGAAAATGACATCATTTCTGAATTACAAATATGCAGACCTGTTTGAGAGACTCAGAATCAAAAGAAAAATCCAAGTGGAGGTAGAGAGAGGGAGGAAACTAAAGAGTGACAGCCTCTCTAGCCTTGGGCAGCCTGGGCCTGTAAAAGCTGTGATTTATTCTGCCATCATCTCAGTAGATATATGATGTGAGTCCCAGCCGAGCCTGTCACACCACCTACATATTGAGAGGCCCACAAGAAAAGGGAGGGCTTGATTTATTATACAGCTATTTATTTCACTGGGAGAGCACGGAAAGGAGAAAAACACATAAAAACAGCTCCCTATAAAATTTTCAAGTCCATCTATTACATCAGATCAGATCAGGGGGGTTGTAGCTCATGCAGTGGAGCTGCTCATAAACCTATCAGAAGGTCGGGGGTTCGATCCCTGACTCCTCCAGTCTGCATGTCCAAGTTTCCTTGGGAAAGTTACTGAGCCGGTGTGTAAATGTGTGTATGAGTTCCTGATGAGCAGGTTCGCACTTTGTAGAAAAGCCCCGTCTCATTAATGTGTGCATGTATGAATGGGTGAATGAGGGTCTATCAGGTTGCCATTGACAACCAGTTTTGGGAATTGTCAATTCCTGGTTTTGATTGCAATCTAAAGGCAAAAACTGGCACCTCAAAATAAATTTTCTAATTTTCCTTGTGTTGGTAATATTGCTTCAACAATCAAAACCTAAACCACAAAAAGTTGCACATATGTCGGTGTGTTTACATGTGTGCACACATCTGATTTATTGATAATGGCAAAGAAAATTTTTGTAAAAGTGGACTAAATTAGAGTCATTATGTGGCAAACACATGGCTACTTGGCTAATTGCCCTCTTCAGACGGGTGTCTTCCCTGCTGCCTATAAAACGGCGGTGGTGAAGCCCCTTCTGAAGAAGAGCAATTTAGATCACAACATTTTTAATAACTACAGACCTGTATCCAACTTACCATTTTTAAGTAAG
>JAPQLA010000004.1:861034-871548 GCA_029822935.1 Naso vlamingii | reverse complement strand
TTTGGTCCATTACATTAATCGCTCGCCTGATGTTTCATGATATCTGGTGTTAATTACAAGTGATTGACAGTATTTGAGATTATTTAAAAATGGGTAAAATTTCTGTTGAATATTAATTTTATTTTCACTGAACCCAAGTGATTATTTCATATTCTTATTTTTTTTATTTTGAACTAAAAATTTCTACCACTAAAAATATTTACATTTAAAGTGTCGTTGTGTGGTACTTGTGTAATAATTCACAGTTCATTTGTCAAACATAACAATAAGGGGAATATCATAAGTTTAACCCAGGCCCCGCCCCATAGGTGCATGAGACGGGTGTTACACTAGTTTATATACATTCATTATGAGAATAATAGCTAAGGGTAATGTCCTGCCCCTGGACACTTAGCTTTCTGAAAATGCAGCCCCATGAACCATATAGTTGAATAGCCCTGATGTAAAGGCTAATGTTGACACAACAACAGGACCTATTGAGGAACAAGGCACAAGCTGGTACTGCGCCTGGATGCACCTGAGTTTGTTAGGGAAGGCTTTGCTGTAACTCTGGAAAGTCTCTTTGCAAACTGTCAATATATCACCTTGTCTACCATGTATATGAATGTTTGGATTGGGGTATGGCTGGATTGAAGTGGTTTAGACTTTATCTTCCCATCTGCAATAATTATTTTGTTTATTTAGCTCAGATCTATAAATTGACCTGAAGCTTGGTTTGGATCCAGTCTGGCCAGATGAGTGTTCAGTGTTTCCAGGACTGCTACAGTTACACAGACTGGATTTATTTAAAAATGTTTGATCCAATTTGAATGAACTCACAGAGACTTTGCATACGTTATTTTTTCAGAAGAGTTATTAATCCCAATGAAATCAGTTTCTCTGTTAATAATAAACTGTGGGTGTCCAAATGTGTTAAAAATAATATTTATTTAGAGGAACATTGGTTTTAACCTGCGGGATAATACTCATTGCACTGAAGAGCAGACACAAGTTGAAAAGGAACTTAAACTTGCAAAACTTAATTATAAGGATAAAGTAGAAACCCTGCTGAGCACTGGTAATTCATGGCCAGAGGGTGTGTCTAAGAAAGGCATGCAGTTGAAGCAGTGTCCCATTTCGCTTGCTGAAGATGGTCCTGCTAATGACCTGAATATTTTTATAATCACACTCAACACTCCTGATTTCAGCAAGAAACTGTCTGTGTAGGGAAATTCTCTTGCACAGCAGAGTGAGCTACATGTTGATTCGGATGAGATTTTGATGACTTTTTGGGGGGGAATGACGGAAAGGAAAAGTCCTGGTTCTGACTGTATTACCTGTCGACTTTCTTGGTATTTTGCAGAAATGTTGTCTGACAGATTTTCCTTTATCATAACTTCAGTGAAACTAGGTAACTTTTTTGGCTTAACCCTGTCATTCTGATGTATAAACTGATCAAACAGTGTAATACTGGTTGAAAAATGACACCATTCGCTGCTAAATTGATTTCCACTAAGCCCTATTTTTACCAAGATATTGTCTTTGCCACCAGGACAAGGTTTTTTTGCGGAGAAATGTACTCTCTGTACTCTTTGTCCTGATTGGCCTGTCAGTGCTGCACTTCTTAGCCACAGGTGACATCAGTATGAGCTGATTAGCTCACCGTGCTCTGACTCGCCTCTGCCAATGACAGAGCGTCTGCAAGCCACATCGTCAGTCGGCTTGTGCTCGAGCTGAGACGGACCAGTTTACTCTGCTGCAACTTTCCCTGCCAGCGTTTGGTCTCAGTTCAAACTGGACTTAAAAGAGAGAGTGACTACAAGCAAACAGCCACAGCAAAGCCGTTTCCCAAAGAATCTCAAGCTACAGCTAACATTAGCTTGCTAGCTCATTAGCAGAGATTATCTACTGCAACTTCAACTGAGTTATTTCAAGGGTTCTTTGTCTCTGAAGGGATCCACTAATTGTACATGTGCATGATTACCCCGCCACGGTCAGGTTTTAAATTTTAATTGTTGCCAATGAACAAATGTGGAACTACCTGCCAGTAAACCATCTGTTTATGACTGTTGATCAAATGATAATCACTTAATGATTAGTTAATTGAAAAAAAAAAAAGAGTGAGGAATGAATCAAGAAGGTTGATAATTAAGTAACATTACTCATTATCAAGTAGGCTACTTCCAATTCCTTATGAATGTCTATATAAGTTTCAAGACACCAGGCCATTATTATACGTAATTAGCCTTTTTGTTTATTACTATCTTTCTCACACACACTGAGAAAGTGCTCTGACAAAAAAGGCATGTTTCCTGAGCACAAACGGAAGGTTATTTTAAATAATGTTACTGTGGTGGTTGATACTAAAAATAGCCTAATGAGCTGTAGGCCACCAGCCAGAAGGATGCCGGCCGTGGTGCATATTATATACTAACCCTAACCCATATCAGAGAGACAAGAGCACCAAATCTAATCGCTTCAAAACTTGAATCCTCACTTTAACTTGAAAGGTTCAAATGGCAGAAGAATTAATTATCAAGCCTATTCACCCTCAGTCGGAAGCTGTCTGGTTATTATATCTGAGTCCAAGCACAACTTTCAAAGCAGTTAAGAGCAGGTCATCCAAATGCCTCTTTAAACATTCCAATGCTTCGTTCCTTCATTGTTCTCTCAACAGTGCATGTGGCATACTAGTGCTACTGTTACATCATAGAGCTACACATGATCGCCAATTAGTCCAAAAGATTGCAAGGATGACACAAAAACAAAATGAAAAGTCTGTTCAGCGCAGTGCTTTCTCAAAGTAGCATGGTCACATGCATTGTTGAGCTGACACTTCACTGATAGTGTACATGAAGTGCTTAAACAAAGTTAAATTAAATACAATGGGTCTGCTTGATTAATATGAAATACAGAGTTCCTTATGGCTATATATGTATTAACTGCTATATTCTTGCTATGCAACATTAATAAAATTTGCGTGGACTTTTGGTGGCGTGAGATCGTAGATGGCTGTGTGAAAAGTGAGCTCCCAACCGGTTAGGTAAACCCCCCAAATTCAATAACTTATTCACACCAATTTCGACATAAACAGGCATGAAAATGGAAGGGGGGAAGGATAAGGGTTGTAACAAGTCACTAAGAAGAGGGAAAAAAGTCAAAGATGATGACCCGCAGAAAATACCAACAGGATGGAAATGGCAATGAAGAAACACAGACCAGCTGGTCAGGTGGAGAGGCTACAATCCTGACAGTGATACAAGAGGTGCTGAAAGATTTGACCATGGCAGTGCAAGAACTCAGGGGTGATATCATGAAACAATTATCGGACTTTCAAATCAACTTCCAGGCAGACATAAAGAAACAACTGAGCGAGCGGAAAGCTGACATTAAACAGCAAATCACAGAGACCTTTTTACCTCCATGCTAAAAACGCAACAGGCTCTACAAGCCAAGGTAACTGAACTCGAGGGACATTCACGGCAGAACAACATCAGAGTTTATGGAATAAGAGAGACGACGGCAGGGGCTTCTGGGATAAACTTCGTGGAAAAGTTAATTAAGACCAAGCTAAGTGAAGACATGAGCCCTGACATGGACTCGGGTATTGAGTGGGCACGTAGGCTCTGGGCACACGGCCCCCGGACAGCGCAACGCCAAGATCCATTGTCATACGATTCCTAAAGTTTTCAACTATAGAAAAAGTCATCCGCGCTGCCTGGAAGAAACCCATCATCTTCGAGGGTAAATGAACGGCTTTCGACCATGACTACGCTACTGACGTATTGTCAAAACGAAAGGAATACGTCCCAATCAAGAAGATGTTAAAAGAAAAGGGAATATGCTTTCAAACCCCACTAACATATTTCTGAAAGAAGGCACCATCACATACCATAGTGCAGAGCAAGCAGCTAAAGATCTACATGCCAAAGGCTTCCCAGTTATACACACCCGCCGGACCAAAGAGATGGATGCATCTTTCCCCTTCCCGTGGGAAAATGTAAAAGGTCCCCATCACAGAGACAAGACACAATATCAACAAAGCATCCGGGAAAGGCTACACGGTTTCTAGCGACGCACTGAAGGGGACCCGATACCTGCTGAGGATTGAGAGCTATGCTCTTTTGCCAAATCACCTTTGTTTCTTTTCTTTTCAGTGTTTCTTGACCATGAAACTCTGGAGCCATGAGTTAAACTTTACTGTAAACTCTTGATTGCATAACAGTTGATGCATAGTCTTGGATTTTAAATTTCCGAAAAGGGTTAGACTAACAGCAGACCAAGTCTTAATGGGGGTTTTTTGAAAGGGAAAGAAAAGAAAAACAAACAAACAAAACAAACGCTTGTCATGGAGTGGCTGTTGAGCCACCAGTGACCTACAATGTTAGCGTAGGGCCCCACCTAGTGGCTGGAGTATATTCCCACTTTCTTGAGGTAAAAACTACCTCCATGATGGAAGCCCTTCTTTTTTACTTGTATTATAGTTTTCATGTTCTTAACACTTCTGATAAGTTCTGTTCATACTTTGTTTTGAGGTCTAGGGATGGTCCGTCCAATGGACCATCAGACAACCAGGGGCGCAGGTGTGAGTCGCGTGGTGGAGTCCCAGGTGTGAGACAGCTGGTATGCTCCCTCGTCCCAGTTCATAGTCCTGTGGGCCCTCTTCCGAATATCAACTGCCTTCCTTATCCATTGGTATAATCTGTTGTCTGGATGACCTTGGTTTTATCCCAGTCCATGACTTGATTCTCCCTCTTACAGTGATCTGAAATGGCAGATTTCAGATTCTCCTGTTCTGCTTTCTGTTTGATAGCACGGGTCAGCACTCCAGATGTTTCTTTTTCACATTCTTTCTGGTGTTCTTTCTTTCGTATGCCAAACATTCTGCCTGTTTCTCCTATATATATATTATTGCATGATAGACAAGGGATCTCATATATCACATCACACTTTTTCTCAGGGTCAATTTGGTCCTTAGGATGTACCAGAACCTATTGCAGTCTTATGTGCAGTTTTATTGGTGTGTTAATGCAGTGTTTTTGCATTGCTCTTTGGACATATTCTTTGATGCCCCTGATGTATGGGAGGGTGACCATGCCAAGGTTCTCTGGTCTTGAACCTTTTTTCTTTTCTGTTTCCTCCTTGTTGTTCCTCCTCTGGACCTCTTGCTTGTGCTTGCTGATGGCCCATCTTGGGTATTGACAGTGTGCGAGTGCGTTCATGATGTATTCCTCCTCCTCCTGTCTGTCCTGTATGTCTGTTATTATGTTGGCACGGTCGTATAAGGTCTGGACGACTGACAGTTTATGTGCTGTGGGGTGTTCAGAAGTCCATAATAAGTACTGATCTGTGTGTGTTGGTTTTCTGTTTACCTTGATTTTAATGTTGCCATCCTCTCCATGATGAATTTTCATGTCCAGGAATACGATGGATTGGTCCGTTTCCTCCTCATGAGTGAATTTGATGTTACCAGTCCTGTCAATGGTGTTTAGATGGTCCGTGAGATCCTGTGTCTGCCCGGCCTTAATCTTTTCCAAAATGTCATCCACATATTTCTTCCAAAGGGATAACTTACATTCTGTAGGGACTGTGGCTATGGTTTTAGACTCTTGGTCTTCCAAAAAGAATCCACTCATGATTGCTGACAGTGGATCACCCATTGCGAAGCCCTCTTCTTGTCTGTAAATTTTTTCTTTGAACTGGAAATCCGATGGTCCATTGGATGGCAGGGGACGCCCACCCTCACTTGAGGGTGTGACCATAAGTGGTACAGAACTTAAGATATGTCTGTATGCAGATGACGTACTGGTCAACTTAAAAAACCATCAACAAGTTTATCACTTCTAATGGATCTCCTATCAACGTAAGTAGGATACATCTCACCTCTATAGTAAAAATTATAACATCACTAACCAGAAGATAAGTGATGACCTCAACGGGTGGGGTTCTCTCCTCTCGACCTTGGCAACAGAATAATGACTATCAAAATGAACATTTTACCTAGATTACTATATCTCTTCCAGTCATTACCAGTCCATATTCCTGACACACAATTTAGAACATGGGATAAGCAAATATCAAGATTTGTATGGGCCGGCAAAAAACCAAGAATAAGATATACTACACTGCAACTGCCCGGGGGGCTGCCTTGTCTGAGGGATTACTATCTAGCAGTATAATTAAGACCATTGATTTTCTGGTGTAATCCTGTCTATGAGGCCAACTGGAAAAATATTGAACTATCGACATCAGCTAGACCTGTACAATC
Organism: Naso vlamingii; assembly: GCA_029822935.1. NCBI lineage: Eukaryota > Metazoa > Chordata > Actinopteri > Acanthuriformes > Acanthuridae > Naso > Naso vlamingii. The sequence goes on along the minus strand of JAPQLA010000004.1, from coordinate 865,301 downwards.
ACTGTTTGGCTGCCCATCTACCATCAAAGAATAGCCTGTTATTCCGAATAAATGGGTCAGTTTTTCTTTGTGCATGTGGTTGGACTTTGTGAAGAATTTCACAGTCAGAAAGAGACCAAAGAATTGAGGTGACCAGCATATGACCCAAGCTTCAAACCAGCAACTCGGGATTTAAAATACAGACAATAGATAAGGAATGGTATAACATCATATTCTTCCTTGGCTAAAAATAGGTACTTGATAAACCTTCAGTCTATGTCTGAAAAATATGGTTTAGAAAGAGAATTGTTGCAGATGTTTGCAAATGTGGCACTATTATGAAAAGGAGGTGAAGGGACAGAATGTGGAAGAACTCTGTGGTGTTTCGCAGATGTTTATTAAGGCATATAGCTGTGGCCCCACCAAAAGGATCATTGGGATATTAGATTCAAGTATATTACCAATGGAGAACGACTCGACTGATTATATAAAGCAGAAGTGGGAAAGAGAGTTGGACATTACAACCTCATGTAAAGAATGGTCTCGCATCCTTCACACTTAAAAAACCACTACAAATCAACAAGGCTGGATTACAGCCTTTTTAGACTGATATTCAAGCTGCCACTAAGATTATATTAGGATTTGAAATTGAGTTTAGTCGTCTGTCTTTTTACTTAGGTAACATATCTGAAGAATCTGAAGAAACACCTGTGAAAAAAAATTAATTAAAGATTCTCATGGTAGCTGATAAGAAGGCAATCACTAGACGCTGGCTTCAAAGTGAACCTCCCACCCTGAATCAGTGGGGAGATATTGTAAAAAATATATACAGTATGGAACAAATTACATTTGTGCTCAGATTGCGAAAAGAGAAGGGAGAAGAACATTGAAAAAAGTGGAATACATACTTAGCCAAAACAGACTCTGAAAAAATTATGATTGACTCTGATTAAAAATTCAGTTTACACAATTGTGAAACAGAACTGTTAATTATGAATATATGTTATGAAAGAGTCTTATTCTGTGACCAACAATTTCTATGTACATTATCAAATGTAATTGAATGACCCCATGTTCATTGTTCTAAAAAACACAAAATAAAAGTTATAAAAAATAAATAAATAAAAAATGTTTGTAAATAATTCCAAATAATTATCTGAATCCTAAACTGACCACTGCCCCACACCGGATTTCCCACACAGTGCTGGAAAACTTTAAGCCCTGGTAAGTCCAGAAAGTGGTGAGTCCCCCCCTCCTCCGACCGGGCCTCCCCATGACAGAGCTGATGCATGCAATTGTAGGCTTGAGTGCAGGATGAGTCATCACAAAATTTAAAAATGTTTTCCAGTCAGAGAGAAGACCAGACTTTGATGTAAAAATATTCAGAAATTATTTTTTTCAACAAATGTTTGGTATGTAGGATGACATACGTACATGAACACTTCACACACAGACAGGATTAAAGCTGGGAAAGTGTATTTTTCATTTCACGGGGACTTTAATAGTTGATGGAAAATTTTGTTAGTGCAGCAACCCAGCTAGGCACGTTAGCAAATGCTCCACTCTCTTCTGCTGAGCTGAGATCACAAATGTTTTTCTGCTTTCTGTGTGAAATTGTTTGTTTGCTGATGCTAAATTAAACAATAATACTTTATTTCCCACAGTCATGGTCTGAAGCTGAATCATAAGCTGCTCACATCTGTTCAATAGCACTGTAAAAAACATACCTGTTGTTAATCTATCTTCTTGCTCATGTCCTTTTTAAATGTGTCCTCTCTTCCTGTAGTTCATGTTTGTGTGTGTGTGCTCTTACTGTTTATTATCTGTGAATCATCACCAATGTCAACCATGAACAATGTCATTGTCATGAACTTTTATTCAGCTATCAACAAGGCAGAAGGGTGATGGCCAAATGCAGCTGAAAGTCAGAAACGTCTCTTTTCCAGCTGTTCTTCTGCTCACTCAGAGCTTCATCTGCTAATTCAGCACACTCCACTAGAGTCAACTCCTCATTGCCGTCATGCAGTCTCTGGCTAATTCCACTATAGCTATATAATCACGTCTCAGTTCAGAAAAATGCTTTGGCAGTGTGCAGGAACAACTGTGTTTTACTTCAGTGAAGCTCATCATTCTGTGCCCTGAGTCCTCAGCCTCGAGGTGGTCAGCATCCTCACCAGAATTTAAGCTTCTCTGTGGCAGAGATTAAAGGGAAAGATAAAAATGATGAGACGGAGGTTTCCCCAAAGTGCAACAAAAACATCTCCAACAGGGAAATCTTCAGCAGTGGTCTTGGAACTATCTTGAACTGTAACTGTCGAATCTTTGTTGCCTCTCCTCATCTTCAGCATTATGTGACTGGCTCCGTCCATCCAGAGAGAAATCAAGGAATGTGTTCCTTTTCTGGTAGTGACTGGTGATGGTATCAAAGGAACATTATATTTAGTATTTCAAATTAATCTTCAGCAACCATTTCTTGAAACATTCAATCATACCCTAAACTGGCTTTCTTGCATATTTCAAAAGGATGCAGTGACTGAAAAAGGTTAGTTTAGGGAACGGTTGAATGAAGCTGAAAACAACTCTGAAAAAAAGTTTAAAAAAAAAAAAAAAAAAGGTGCACAAAATCGCCTCTTTAAGATTAAAATTATATTTCTCTTGTCACTTCATTCAATTTACAGATGTTAATTTGGAAATTACCTTGCATTTTGTCATGTCCAGAGACAAATAATGAATTTAATTTATTCTAATAAACTGAGAGAACACCTATCAGCTGCCTGCCTGACAAACAGGATGTGATGCGTGGCCTGCTGTTCCCACAGGAAGAGCTTCGATGGCCACAGTTGGCTGTTTGCGTTGGCAGCTGATGGTGATGATAGATTTAAATTGAAGCCACACCTGTGAACCAAAAGCTGTTCTTATTCATATGACACCACCTCTTACCCCATGTGTGACATCACTGCCTCTTCACTTCCTGTTCAGCCTGTCCCGGCGTCAGTTTCAAGGACAGTTTGGACACTGAGGCGCCCAGGAAGCTGTCTGTTTCCTGACCTGACTCTAAAAAAGTCCAGAGGTTTGAAATAAAACAGGAAGTAGAACATGAGAGAGGGATGAAAACAAGAAAATTCATGATGACAAATGGAAATGTAGGACATGTTGTGGTTGCATTGTTTTTGTTTTTTAATAGATCATGTATTTATCCAGGGAAGAATCTTTTAATTTATCCCTTGTCAGTCAGTAGAGTAACATATGTAATGAATGTGTGAGTGTGTTTGTGTGTATGTTTGTGAGTGCATGCATTGGTGGGTGAAGAGAGGCATGTGACCCATTCTAATTTTATACTTCCTGCCTTCTCCTGTGAAAAGAAATTGTAATTCTTAAGCATTGTACTGTATAACTACATATGTTCCTCTCCTGCCTGACCCCTGACCTAACAATAACTCCATTCTGGGGTCCACTCTTCCTCACTGCTACTTTGAAACCCGCTGACCTCGCTGTCAGAAGAGAAGAGCCTAACAGCCCTATCAGATTCTTTAAGGGCATAAAAGGTCCATACTTTCTTTTTGCGGTGAGTAGGAGTAGATAGTAGTGTAAAAACATTGACTTTGGAGATAATTATGCATCCTAATACATCCGCACCCGTTAGCATGAATGTACCCTGCCCCTAAGAGCTGGGGTTTACTCCAGTCCTCTGTGACCCTGCAAAGGCTAAGCAGTTATAGATAATAGATGAATGAATAAACATCCAAGAAGTCACATGGAAATTATTGAGCTTTATTACATGGCTTTATTGAATACTCCATTCTGATTGGTCAATCACAGCATTCTGAGGTCTGTTATTTCTGTATAACAGATCGTTGCTATGAATAACAGACCGTTGTTAGGGACACTGTTCGGACTCGGCTCATCCTCAGGCTCTGGAGGTTCACGTCCTGTCCTATCAATCCGCAGAAAGAAGTCCGGTGTGTGTGTCTGTCATCTGTTCACTGTGTTTTGTGAAAAGGTGAAGCGACAGACTGAGGATGGTGTGGTTTCAGTGCACCAATTTCACAGTTTCAGGCACGTCCACTGGTTTGGGAGTTTATTCTTTGAGGACAGAGCCTGTAGCCGACTGTTGCAAGAGTAGTGTGAAGCAGTAACAACTTCGGCCCCATTTCCCAACCACGGTCCGTTGGTTACGTTGCTATCAGGAGACATATTTGTTTAGTAAATAGCGGGGGCGTTACCAGCGGGGGGCAGGGGTGGGCAGTGCCCACCCACGGACACGCTCTGCCCACCCAAGGAAAACTGG
>JAPQLA010000004.1:850408-860934 GCA_029822935.1 Naso vlamingii | reverse complement strand
ATTTTGAGCTGGTTGAGCATTGCAACCTTTTTTTTTTGCCCCCCCAGGTAAGACTAATGCCCACCCACACCTGGCATTCTGGTAACACCACTGGTAAATAGCCATGTATAAGCAGGATAATGTCCAGCGAGCTGGTCATTATTGCCAAAAGAACTGCGACAGGCTGATACAAGACCCTGACGCAGTGCTTTCTCCTTTATTCAGAGCTGCTGGGGGTTGGATTTTGTTACCCTTTTAAAAGCAAGGGTAACAAAATCCATGCTGTTCTCAGTCTTTGTGTTCTGCTTTATGTAGATACTAGTGTAACAATTTTCTTATCCTACTTACAGTTTAATACTTGTCATTACTGTACGTTGTGTGAGTACATTCTTAAATCCCAGCCTATCCCTTCTATCACACTCTTCATGTGTTGATCACTTTGTGTGTGTTTGGAGTGCTGCATCTGTGAAATATGTAGAATGAAAAGCACATGTAGACATTAGACGGCAGACACAGCCCTGGTTTTAAGGAGCACACAGAGGTTTTGTTAAAGAGTAAGACCAGCCTGTTTTCTACCACTGAGATGGATGGGGTGATGTAGAGGCACAGGGAGGGGGGCAGGAAGATGGGGTAGAGGGCCATAGATGAGAATTTTTGATAACACACACACACACACACACACACACACACACACATACTCTCTCTCTCTCTCTCTCACACACACACACACACACATACACACTCACACACAGAAGCACTTCTCTGATGACCAAAGTCTGGACACGTTGGCCCCAGCAGCCTGTGTGTGGTTGTTGGGTGTGTGCAGGTCAGAGTGGAAGGAGATGAACTGAATTCACTGCCTTCAGCTCAACACTGTCCTCACATGGTGGAGCAGAGAATGACGCAGTGTTGATGTACATATGAGGACAGCGTGTAGTAAATGGTTCACTCTTAAAAGCCAAGAGTTTATTCATATCAATTTCAGTCACTCAAAGGATCGTCCTTTTCCATCTGGCTGTTGTGACCTGAGTTTTTGTCCTGACTTGTATTCAAAGTTTTTGTTTTACTTCACCAAAAAGGCTTAACCCACAAAGCTCCCTCACTTCTACCTGGAGTAAGTCACCATGGTAACCAAGGCTGTGAGGCAATATGCCAGTTAAATTCTTTGGACTGGCTTGGACTGGAGTGACCAATTAGCACACCAGAAAATGGATTACACTCTTGCAGAGCCTTCACGGGGACAAAAACACCGCAGTCACTGTCAAACGACAAGGATAAAAACACAGCAGCGTTTAACATGCTCTTCCTTTGTTCATTTTAACAGAGAGAAAAACAAATCTTTTATTACAAAGAAAATAAAAAAAAATGCTTGTCACACAACCTGCTGGTTACCCATGTTAAAAAAAAAGAAAAAGAAAAAAAATCTCCTAACACTCCATACATGGACAAATATGATGACATGGAACATTGCAGTCATTTGCATTGTCATCCTAAATACTAAATTCTGTATTTTTTATATATTATGTATTTAAATTTTAAAAGGACAAAACCAATGTCAGGAAACCATTGTCTAAATATCATTGTGGACAGGGTGTCCACATTTTTAAATTTAACAGTTGTGCATTTACTCCATAATACAAAATGCTTTAGGGTTGTTTGGATTCAGAACTGTTACCATTATTGAGACAAAAAAGCAAAAGTTAACTCATAAATCTAGTTGATTTTAATGTTGTGATGTATGATCTGTTAAAAAAATCTAATCTTTTTATTGTACAAACTTAAAAAAAATATATTTTATTTTTTTCCAGACACAAATGATAGAATTAATCATCACATTTTGTTTACAGACCCATTTTTTATTTTATTTATATTTTAATTTTTTTTTTTTATATTATACTATTTACACTGACCATTGGATTGATCTTAATCTGACTTTTGATAGTCTATTGCATTAGAACTTCATACATGATGAGCTTATATTTAACAAGCCAGTGATGACTGGTTGTTCTGTGAATATAAAATGGAAAAAAAACCCTTTACACTGATAACTAATTAACACTCAGATGAGTAATTGAACCCTACACTCTTGAGTAAGTGGGTCAAAAATGACCGAATCACTGTGTCGATGCCATCTTTGTCATTTTGATTAAGAATAATCACAGAAGCTAAGGTGGCACTAGCGAGCTGGATGCTGGATCAAGTTGTGCTGGCTTGTAATGATTATCTTGCTGAACTCATATTCCCTCATTTCACGCTTGTCTGTGGCGCAAGGCGCAAACGCCAGGTGCAAAGGTTTTAATTTACTCAAGGTTTGTAAAACTCCGTTTCCTGTGTCCTGCCAGGAGAAGCAGCTGTAGCCCACTGCCTGCGCTCCTAGCACACAGCGGATACTCCTATCAGCTGTTCACAATCACTTCATCAATTCATGGGTGTGTGTTTGGGCAAAGATGCAGTATCCAATCAGAAAGTCTGTTCTCATTACCTTTAAGAACAATGGCATGTTGGTAGAAGTACCAGGTGGAAACAAAGAGGACAGCAATACAAAGCAGAAAACGATATAATGATGTCTGGAGATGGGGGAAGCAAAAGATCGTCGCTGACAGAAAGCAGACCCTGACCACGGGAGGAGGACAGCTGGACAAACAGGATCTGATGCTAGCGGAGGACATCGCTGCCTCTACCCTCATGCCAGACAGCATTGAGGGATTTCGGAATTAAAAGGTTGGTGTCCCAGGCAACGCAATGAAAACAGAAAATGAGTGTGAACAAACCATACAGGCTTCATGTGTAATGATGTAGAAAAAGTAATATCCCACAACAAAATAGTGTTTCCAAAACTTTTTCGTGAAGACCCACTTTTCAAAAATAAGCAGTCGTGACCAAATTCACAATCTGCCCGATCAGTAAATCCTTGTAAGATTTAGGCCTAATTTATGCATAAATGAACATTCCTGGTCATTTTACTGCCTTTTCTGTATCACCTCATTATCTTGACATTGACGCCTGTATGCTTTTGAAATCACGTGAAATACTCCTAATTAATGAGGGAAAAAAAGTCATTAGGGTGATTAAACAGTTAATCACATTTTTTTTTTTTTTTTAATTGTCTCTCATCAGGAAAGAAATACATGTTTACATTATACCATATACAATCTAGCCTATCATATCGTTCTTCCATGTAGGGCTACAAAGGCAACCAGACATCAACCAGGAACTGGTGTTGTCATCCAGTTCCATCAGGCCACTGAGTCCACGTGGTGGTCTGAAGATTGGGTATCATCTGTGATATGTCTGACGGTCTGTGGTTTCCCGCATTTCCAGAGATCTGTAGCTGAGACACCAATCATGTGGAGGAAGGTTTAGGTCTTGGAAACTTCAGAAGTTGACTACTGAAGTTGGCTGATGTTGACTCAGGCAGTAGGTCAAACCCAGGAGGCTTACTTGATGGAGAGTGCATGAACTTTCTCAGTGAGGATGTTGAGGTGGACCATTGTTTGTCCCAAGAGTCAAGGACCAAACAGGGTGTAGAGGGCTTGTAGTGATGAGTCTCCCAGCTTTAGTAGAGAAGTGTGTGCATTTGAGTCTTTGGCCGGCATAGTCAGCAGGTGGGGAATCAAGTTTGTTGACTCATTGGTGGCTTTGCGGGCCTGCAGGAAGTCAGGAAGTTCAGGCGGAGCTCTGCAGGTGGGATGCCAAACAGTATGGGAAGGCACTCAACGGGGGTTGATGGCATAGCTCCACTAATCACCCTCACAGTGATGTTAAGCACGCCGTCAGTGGTGGCTGTATGGCTGCTGTGACTCCGTGCAGGCACAGTGACTCAGCAGAGGAGTATGCAAGGGCATGTTTGGAGGTGTGCAGGGTGGTCAAGTTTGTGCCCTGTCCAGCACCAGCAAGGCTCTTCAGGAGGTTCAGCAGGCAGCTGTCTTGGCAGCCCACCACATGAATTCAACAAATCAGAAAATATATACGTGCAAAAAAACGTAGGGAGCATGCTCGTGCAGTGACCAGCGGCTAGTTGCTTCACTGTCGTTTGTTGTCCTTCAGTCCTTCCTTGTCGCTGGACGATATATTTTGCTGCTATGTCGATGTATTTTTAGATTTTAGAGGTTTTACTGGCCATACCTTATTCATGGAGATGGTGGAACTGTTGTTATTATTATTGTAATGTGCCTAGCACAGAGTGTGTTTAGAGTGTTTTCATTGCTGCTTTGATGTTTCAGCCTGTCATCAATCCGGTGCTGTTAAGCCTATTATTTTGTGTCCATGTTTCTGGTCTTGCGTCTTTTTATGTCATGCACTGTGCGGTGATACAAATTACCTGCTTCGAGACAATAAAGTTGAACTTGAACTTGAACGTGCATTTAGGCAGAGTTAGCAGGCTCTTGTTTTCTCTCCCTTTAGGAAAAAAACCCAAAACATTCGATATAATTTATAAAGGCTGCAGACAGGTCATGCAGATATGTGACTGATTACTAAGTTATAGGCCCACACCTTGAAATTTCATTGTTTTCTAATTTGTTTTTATCATCATTACGCAGCTCTGTAACAGCTCCAGGTTAGAGGAGTTTTGTGCTGTCGACAGGAGAGGCAATGTTTCCAAACGGACAGCTCCCACTCTCAACTCCGCAGGCTGAGTTCGGCACGCTGTGTGGGAAATTGGGTGGCCTTTGGTGGAACGTCCAGCACCTGAGCAACTGGAGAGACTCACTAATGGTGTTGAGCGCTGCCCTGCTCCAGCTTCCCTTCCTGCGATCCCTTTTCTCTCATTTCCTCCTCCTCCTCTTCCTCCTCCGTCCTCTATCATAAGAAACTAAAAAAAAACACATTAGGCCTTTGAGAGAGAGCTTTTTTTGTTAGAGAACTTTTTTTTTTTTTAAACACACAAAAGGTGTACCTTTTGTCTCGCCCCTCTGAGGTGGTTTTTGAGACATAGGGGTTACTCTTTCCATGTGTCTGCATGTGTGTGTTTTTAACCAATCACATCACGTTGGGCAGGTCAGGTGAAGTTTTTAGGGCGGGAAATGTTATTGGTTTTAGCCAATCATATCACGTTTGCTGGTTGCAGCCTCTAATTGTGTTGGGCAGGTGCAGCCTATTTACCTTTTTACCTTGGAAGAATGGAGGCTGGATATTGATGGGGCGAATTTAAGCAACAAGCAGCTCTACAGCTGGCTCTATTAGTTTGCTGGTTCACTGCAGTGGTGTAGTGGTGCCTGGAGAAGTGGGTACACTCTTAATTTATGCCCGTATGTTAAACTTCTACTTGCAATTAGCCTGTCTTTAATGTTTTTCATTAAAAAAAACATTAATGTTTTGACACGCTTGTGTCTGCTCTTATGTTGTGTTTTAATTTGACAAAGACTGATATAAGGCAGTGCTTCTTTGGAAGAGAATCTTCTTGAGAATAAAGGAGGGGAAAAAAATCATTTATATGTTGACTGGGTTGTGAGTAAACAGCTGTAGGACTAAAATAAGAGCCAGTCGGGGATCTGGACTGTGATAGCTGGTTACCCACGCTAGCTGCCAAAGGGGGTTCGGTGGAAATAGAAAAAATATTTTGTTCCATGTTCATGCTTCTCTACATAGTTTTACTCTGAATCTAGTTTGTGTGAAACTCTTTTGAAGTTACCATCCAGAGCTACTCTCAGTGTTGTCTCCTTTTCACAAAGCCTATATGACTCTGAGTGTACGGTAGAAAGTTGCAGAAATCAGTCTGGAGCTCAGATAACAATGTATCTCTCCTTCATATGTGTCTCCTTGTCCCTCGTTTGTGTTCTTACATCAGTTAGATTCTCTAAAGCCACAGTGCTCTCATCACAAAATAACAGGAGGAGAGAGTGCAGTGTCTTGGAAGCAGTTACGGGTTCATGGTCTCCTCTCATAAGCAGAAAACAGTGAGGCATGATGGAAGTTAATGAGCTGTCGCACTCTGTTCTCTACAGCGCTCCGGGACAAAGCTTAATGGAGAGCTGCACTTCTCTCTATCTGTCAGTCTTTAGGTTTTGCGTCTTTTTTTCGTGTGTTTCAATTTCATACTCCATTCTTAAGACTGTTTTTCTGTCTACTATTCCCCTCCTTCCATTCTCATTAGTCACTGCTCCTCTCTCCCTCCCTCAGTGGTAAGTGCTCAAACCTCCCTCTCTCTCCTCTCTGACCTTCTCCCTCTGCCCTCAGCATCAATTTATCTTGTTTGATGAGAGTTTGCAAAGTGGATCTTGATAGACAACAGCTGGAGATCAGTGTCAAGGCTCACCTCTCCAAGCTCTATCACAGAGTAAAGCCAAAGCACCCGGTTTTACATTCCAAGGATAAAGGGAAATTTGGTTTCTGCAGGCAGAGTACCAAAACTATCTTGCAATGCACTAACAGCCAGCAAGCTGCAGCAGACTCCATCTCATTTAACTGTACAAATCTGAAGGGAACAGCCTGTCACAGTTTGTTCCATTTAATTCTTATTTGTTTAGAGTGTATGTGATCAACATAAAAGTAAACAGCAATACAAGAGAAAAATATAAATACAGACAAACAAAAAATAATGTGTGACAGCACACGGGGGAAAAGCTGCAGCAAGAATAATGACTAATACAGCAACAAAAGAAAATAAACTATACATTTATTTGAATTAATAAAAAACAAAATATAGCTGCAAGCGGCAGTTAGCAGGTTCAAGTCTGTGTTTGTATTTTGGTTTGTGGAGATATATATGTTATTAAGTTTTTCATGTGTTTTTTAAAAGAAACAGACAGTCTGGATTTGAATTTAAGTTGCAGTGCAGCAAAGTTCATGTGTAATATCTTATGTCACTGCAATTTTCCCTGAAACATTTGGTTTGAAGTGGACCCCCCCCCAGACAAAATACTCAGAACAGAAAAAAGGGCACTCAGAGCTCCCCAGACCCCCAGTCTTTTCATCAGAACACCCTGAGATGTGGAGAGCTGAAGCCAGAGAAAAGTCCTCTCAACAGGCTGGTCCAAAGGCTCCGCCCGAATCACATGACCGCACCTGGAAAGCCACAACACCCCCCAAGTTCAACCAAACCAGTTCGTCAACCAAGAAAAAGAAAAATACATGAAATTTTGGAAGGAAACAATTCAAAAACAGAGCAAATCGAAATGGTATTTGGCCCCAAATAGAGAATACGCATTGGCAGATTACCTGAGCGCTGTAAAAAGTCCTGACGGTGTTCAGACTCAGTGAGCGCAGTCTGTAGAAACGGGTCATCGCAAAAATAGACCCTGCTCTCACTGTGACATACAACAGGTAGAGACAGAGCTCCACTTCCTCACATCATGCCCCAAATATGAGGCTGTGAGAGAGGAATACTAAAATTTATGAGAGCCTGTGAGGACACGAGGACAACCCGTGGAACCTAAACTCACACACACACACACACACACACACACACACACAGATAATTTCTTTATTTGGACATTCAATTATAGACATAAATCATGTCAAAATCCAAATGTAGTCTCAATGCAATGCAATGTTCACAGTGCTCAGTAGGCTAGACACACACACACACACACACACACACACACACACACACAATTACACAAGCAAACACTGATAGGAAAAAAACAGACATACACACAAAAAATAGTTTAAGGAAGTTATACTGTAGGGTTTTTTTGCTTGTTTTGTTTTGTTTAAACGCACATGGACATCCTGAACACACACACATACACACACACACACACTCACAAAACATTCTGTAGTCTCTCACCCACAGAAACTTAACAGAGAATTTTTTTTCTCTGTGATGTCTACCAATGTTATTTTCTATTATATTAGTTGAATATTGTATCTCATTAATTTAAGCATCACAATTCATATTATAACATCATTAATTTAGATTTTTTTTTTTTGTATGGATAATTATATAGTGCTTTGGCAATGTTGTTTTGTTTCATTCATGTCAATACAGCCTGTTATATTGAAATTGAGTGAGTGGCCCAGAGGTAATATATCATATCAGACATGAAAACACTGCACGCTAGAAATGTTTCATTGACTACTACACAAAAACATTTAACTCTTGACGATTGAAATGTCCATACTTACAAGGATATAAAACATTTTTAACTAAACACAGTCACAAATCTTATATCAAAAGCAAAATATAGGCACAACAAATACAATTAAAATGGACAAACAATACACAGTTTAACCAAGCTGCTTCCTCAGCCATGGTAGAAGCACTGATGTCAAAGTAAACAAAGGCACGACGCTCCGCTTCTGAAATCTTGGTGGGATATGAAGTCATGTGGAGGACGGAACAAAATGGTGGCGCATGTGCAACGTTCTCGTGACAGGTCTGGTGTAGCCAAGGCTTTACCATCACTGTGAAAGATGCAGCACATGAACTGTTTGAACAGCAGCTGAAGAGAAAGGTCACCGCAGAGAGGCCCTTTTCATCACTTGTTGAGTTGCTTGGGGCATATTCCCCAAATGAATCACCTCCTACGGCCCCTTATCATCCAACTCATGACAAGACGTACGAGAAAGATGCTTTTCGGGTGTCAGTGGGATATCGACAGGCATCAGTGCATTAATGATAATTTACAGACTGAAATCTTCGTCCCTGCTCTCTTTTAAAAGAGCGAGAGAGACGTATTGATATTATGTCGAACATACAGTACATACAGTCCACTGCAGTGACTGATGATGAAACAGCAGCTGACTTGGCATGATGTCAGTGTGGTCTTGACTACCTGTCCACTTTCTCACCTGTGCCTCTCTCCATCTCTCTCCTCCTCTCTCCCTCTTTGTTCTTTCAAGCTAAAGGTAAATGTAACAACCAAACAGTTGTTGTGGCATAATTTTTTTTTTAATGTGAAAACAGACATGAAAGAACCTCAGGTTGATCATTCTCTAGGACTCGCTCAGCATCGCTGTCTGTCGTTTCAGGCTGCGTGTTGCTGTCTGTTGTGATCAGAAAAAATAAATAAATGTATGGCCTCTAACATTAAATGTAATCACACATTTATGAAGTAAAACATTGAAAAACATTAAATTTAATCGAAAACCCTGATGTATTTAAGCAGCAAAACAAAACAAATAGTCCATATTAAGTAAACTTTCTGTAAACAACAAAATAATAAGTAGACAATGCATGAAAGAGGTGTATGATGAAGTCCAAAAACATTTTGTAGTGCTGTAATATATCGAAGTAGGATAAATAAGTCAGACGGAGATCGGACTGAGCGTAAGATTGGGACTTTACTCAAAACATCAAACACGTTAACACTGTTTACAGACCGGGTCATTTCCTAACATGTCCACAAGGGGGTAGTGCGCTTGAATCATTATATTCCCAATGAACTACAGTCCTACCCCTTTTTTATGCTTCAAATAAATAATTCATAAACAAGACATTCAAAAGTGATCAGTAGCAAAAATAAAAAAAACAGCTCACGTCAATAAAGACACAGAACAGTAAAAAATTAATTAATGAAAATTAATTAATTAAAAATTGCACATTTGCATTGTAAAACATAGCTAAATAGTGTTAGAATCAGGATTACTTCATCAATTAACAGATATTCACATACCTGCAGAGTGCTGAAGGACTGATGAGGCGTTACATGAGACTTCAGAAACTCCAGGTGTGTCAGTAACCATTTCTGTTACAGGGTCAGTTCATTTTGTCCCACTTCCACTCACTAACTTCCCACACGGGTTATTCCTTTTTCAACTGTAAAGCACAATTAGGGTTGGGAAGGTTACTTTGCAAATGTAATAGGTTACAGATTACTAACCACCCTATTTCAAATGTAATACGTAATGTAGCAACTTCAATTACTTATTTAAGGAATTTAATTTATTACACTTGATTACTTTTTGATTACTTTTCCTAAATTCTAACAAATGCTTTTAACTGTTAACCATTTTCAAATGTTTACACCAGGCAGTGTTAACTTTACAGGACAACACTGATTAGGATACATACCTGCAGATGTTCCCTCAGGTCTGACATGGAAAATTTTGATGTCAGTAGCATTTTAACAGTTGGTCCACATATTTTGCGTTGCACTGTTACGTTCAAGCCCTTTTCTGATTTCTGAATAAAATGTTTTTCCAGCCCTGGAACATGTTTTTATCAACAGACATGGTGGCAACCCTCAGACAAGTTCTTAAACTTGAGTGGCCATGTGGATTGAATTATTTGGCAGACATGGGGCGCTGCATATTCAAACCAGAGAACCAATCAAAAGCATCGGAACAGCATCAACTTTACTAAACAGCCTTGACAGGAAATGACAAAAGAAGACGTGCACATCAAAACATGCAAAGCAACAAAAGGAATATTATTCAACATATAGCCTGAGCTTTTACGGAAAATATTCACATTTATACCACGGTCTGTGTGAGTATTATTTTCTGATTGGCTGACAGCTGTGTGACAAAACCGTTTAACACACAGGCAGGTCGGCACAAGTTTAATCACTGTTTGAAATTCATCCACTACCCAACTTGTGACCACAGCAACGTGTAAACTTGCTCCTTAGTATGTATATGTTAGTGTGTATCCTCCGTGCACA
>JAPQLA010000004.1:838565-850308 GCA_029822935.1 Naso vlamingii | reverse complement strand
TTCTTGGGTACTGGGACTATTGTGGCCGTTTTCCATAGGGTGGGGATTTTACATTGATGGTAGACTTCACAGAAAAGTTGATGGATTATTCCAGAGAGTTTGGTGGCACAGGACTTAAGCACTCTCGCTGGGACTCCGTCTGGCCCTGGAGCCTTGCCTGGCTTGCATTTCCTAAGTTGCTGCCTGACATCCTCCTCTGAGAAGGGGGCTAGGTCATTGGGGTCCAGCAGGGGGAGTGCATCCAGCTGTCTGCGGCACTCTTCTGAGTGGTCATCCGTGTCGAACCTGTTGAAAAAGATGTTCAACTGATGTCCTTGCTCAGGTGGGATTGGTGTGCTGGGTCTAGGTGCATTTCCGGTCAGTGTTTTGGCCATTTGAAAGGCTTGTCTGGTGTTCATGGAGCTGAATTTTTGTTCCAGTTTATTCTTATATTGAAGTTTGGCTTTGAAAACCTCATTTTTTACTGTCCGGTTTGCTGCACTGACTGCTGTGCAGTCCTTAAGCCTGAAGGCTCTGCGTTTCTCATTCAGGCTCTTTCGGAGCTGTGGTGTAATCCATGGTTTGGAGTTGGGGTATTTTTTTATTTTCTTTACTGGGATAGTGGTCTGTGTACAGAAATTGATGTAATCTGTGATGATGGAGGCCCTGTCGTCTAATTCCCCATCAAAAATGTCCCAGTCAGTGCATGCCAGGGAGCCTTGGAGTTGCGCGATGGCATCCTCCGTCCACTGAGGGGCGCTGTAGGTCTCTGGCTTGTGCCTTTTGAGTTCTTGTTTGTATACGGGAAGTAAACAGATCATGTTGTGATCTGCGAGTCCGAGTGGAGGATAGGAGCGTGTCTGGTAAGCATCGGTAATGTTACCATAACACAAATCCAAAATGTTATCCCTTCTGGTGGGGGTGTCGACATACTGATGAAATGATGGCAACACAGTGTCCAGTCTGCAGCTGTTATAATCCCCCATTATAAGCACCGGGGCTCCAGGGGAACTTGGCAAGCATCGAGTTAGCTTCTTTAGCTACTAGCTCGGATGCAGTCTTGGTGTTAGCGTTTGGGGGAATGTATACACAGCTGGTCACAACACTGGGGAATTCTCGGGGAGATAGTGGGGGCGCAAGGACACTGTCAGCATCTCCAGATCAGGAGCACATATCTTTTGGTGGATTTTGATATTGGTACACCATCTGTCATTGATGTATAAGCATACACCCCCTCCCCGCATTTTCTCTGACTGAGCCGTTCTGTCCGACCTGATGATGGTGAAGCCGTCCAGGGTTACCTCGTTGTCTGAGATCGACCTGTCCAGCCAGGTTTTGGTCAAGGCAATGATGCAGATGTCTCTGAAGGCCCTTTTCAGGCGGCATCGAGCATGTAGCATGTCCATCTTGTTGCAGAGAGACCAGACATTTGCCAGGATGATTGAGGGGAGAGGTGGTTTAAAGGGACGTCTTCTAATCCTGTTTCGGATTCCTCCTCGTTTGCCCGTTTTCCTGGGTCGGAGCTCCCAGGGTAGGGCTGCCGTAGGCTTGGTGTTGCTTAGTGAAGAGTCCCGTAGTGATAGTAGGTCTTCTCGGCTGTAGGTGAGTAACCTTCCATCTATCACCGGTTCAATTAGGAGGCCATCACAGGTCAGCAGTTGTGTTGTAATCATCAGGACAATGATTAGTATATAGGTTTTTACCATGGTTGACAAAGGACGAGAGACAAGACAGGACAAGTGTGGACAGGAGACAGGCCGTGATGCTCAGGGCAGATGTGTACGGAGACTGTGTTGTCGCAGCAGAGCATGCGTCAGGACGTTCTTCTGACTTGTCCCTATTACACCATGGTTACTGTCTTAAATCCAATACCCAGTAAAGAGTACATTAAATAAAAGATAAATGTATATGAGCAGGATTTCTTCCCCGTCTTAACTAATGTTAAATGTTAAATGTTAAAATGTTAAATGTTGTTTTCCAGACGATGTGACACTCCAATAATAATACTAATAGGGCTGTCAAACAATTAATTTTTTTTTCACTAAGGATTAATCACTGAATTTCAATAGTTGATCATAATTAATCGCATATTTTATACATTTTATCCCAACAGCTTTTACGTCCATATTAATAATGTAAAGCAATTCTTACCAGTGTAATTTGATCGGGACCACATGCTAACTGGAGTACATCTTGTGCAGTAACAAGGAAGAGACGGGCAGAGCTTGCCCAACGCTAATTAGCTTAGCTCAAACACTATTAGTCAAAGGGAAGTGCTAGCCTGCCTCCACCTAATGTCATCAGATAAATTCTCCAACAACTCTTAACGGTCCTGTGTGGTTGTTGTGACTCGTTTATTTACCACATTGTTATTTTTAGACTTAGGTTAGCACGAAATGGAATTTAAATTTTTTTTGGCAGATGTTTTGTTGACCTATGTAAAAGCACATCCACGGTATTTTGGGTATGCGCCCTGCAGTTCTGGTACATATTTGATTCTGAAATGACCAATCTAAAAATCTAATAGGGCTAATCTGCAAAACTGCTAGCAGCGGGACTACAGCCTGTCACAACTGGAGACAGTGACTCAAGCCATGGCCGTAGCTAGCGCAATGCATCCCAAGCTGTTATGGTTAATTTTCCACATCCTGTAAAATAATCACATAGATGCTGTGATATTGTGTGTTGATATTGTCAGCTTTAGTGCTTTTGTCTGGTGTTTCTTTAACATGTTATGTTGTACTGAGGCTGCTGAGAGTCTCAGGTTGACACCGCACAGATCAGTAGAAAGACTCCTACTAAAGGCTCCTCATATTCCCTACTTGTAATATCACAAATAAAAATAATAATTTAAAAAATAAATAAATAAAAACAGTGCTTGCTGGGTCGCCAAGGTTGTTATCCATGAACCAGTGACATAACTGGTTCTTGCAAGAACATGAGACTTTGATGCTGCTCCCCATAGACACGGAGAACTTTGAAAAAAAAAGAAAAAAGTACTGTTGAGTTCCAAATTATATACTGATTCAGCTGGATGGAGATAAGGTTAAGGTTAAAAATCGATGGAGTTTCCAAATAGAAAGCTTTTTTTTTTTTTTTTTAAGTACTAGAAAAAAATAAACAACTGTCTGGTGCAAAACTACAGCGGTGAAAAAATCCTAAATTTTCAGCCATAGTTCCTCCAAATCTTACTACGCCAACTTGCACTGGCTTCCTAAATTTAGCATACAACTGAATGGATATTGAGTTTTTAGGTAAGCATTTATGTAGAGTTTTTCTGCTGATCCCGTCTGCAACAGTATAATTCTGACTTCTGATGCAGAAGTCAGAATTGTAATTTTAAGCCAACTAAACACTGTAGCTCTGTATTGCCTACTTCAAGGTAAAAGTCAACTTGCATTTCACCATCAAATGCTTTTATTTTGAAACTACAGCTGTAGGAAATGTTCAGTTAAATTAGCAGTACCTGAGCACTGTGCTTTATGGACAGTTTTTTTTTTCCCTTCATATAGAAAGCAGGTGTAACGGGGATCGGTGGTGTCACAACTCAGTGGGAAAATTTTGTCACCGCTACAACCCTATGTGCCAGCTGTCAGGTGCTTAAAATTGCGCTCTCACAATGAAAATCTTGTAACAGATTTGTTTCTGTACAAACCTAGTGTTATAAGTGTGCCGTCTCTTTGCCCTCAAGGCTTAAAACACTTATAACTTTTACCCCTGCAGTGCACAGCTTGGATTGTCCCCCGTTTCCACCTTGGTTCCGACCCAAAGTCCTTCTCCATGTCTTCTTTGAACACCTCCCACACCTGCTGCTTTGCCACAGTCATGGCTGAGGCTGTCATCCCCCGTGCCTGTCTGTACCTTGCAAACTGCCTGCGGAGTCCAGCCATAGGATAACATACCCTGAAAGGACCCCTTCTTCCGTTGAACGGCTTGCTTGACCACCGTGGTCCCCCACGATGTTTGAGAGTTAACACCCCTTCAGGCACCTTTGACTCTGAGGCCACAACTCTCAGCTGCAGCTTCAGCAATGAAGGCTTTGGTTCGATGCACCCAAGCTTCACAGGGATGCCAGAGAAGCTAAGCTGGAGGTGAGAATTAAAGGCCACCCGGACAAGGACCTCCTCCAAACGTTTTCAGTTCACCTTAACTACACGTTTGGGTTTACCAGGTCTGTTCAGAGGCTTCCCTGCCATCTGATCCAACTCACCACCAGATGGTGATCAGTTGACAGCTCTGCCCCTCTCTTCATCCAAGTGTCCAAGACATGCGGCCTCAGATCAAATGATACATTAACAAAATCGACAATCTACCTTTGGCCTAGGGTGCTGTGGAACCAGGTACACGTACGAGTATCCTTATGAGTGAGTATGGTGTTTGTTATGGACAGACCATGACTAGCACAGAAGTCCAACAAAGAAACGCCACTTGGGTTCAGATCAGGGAGGCTGTTCCTCCCAATCACGCCCCTCCAAGTGTCTCCATCATTGCCCATGTGTGCTGAAGACTACCATGAGGACAATGGAATCCCCTGTGGGAGCCCCATCCAGGACTCCATTCAGGGTCGTAAAGAAGGCCAAGTGCTCTGAACTACTGTTCAGTGGATAGGCACAAACAACAGGCAGAGTTTCCGCCCATGACTCTGAGGCATAGGGAGGCAACCCTCTCGTCCATCTGGGTAAACTCTAACAAAGGGGGGCTTGCGAGTGTCCCCACACTCGCCCAGTCCCCCTACACCTTAGGCAACTCCGGACAGGAGTTGCCTAAGGTGTAGGTGTATCTGAAAGTGTACCCGATCCCAGTGGTTCTTCCTGTTGGTGGTGGGCCCATATTGCTTCTTCGGGCTGTGCCCAGCCCAGCTCCGTGGCAAACTCAGCCACTAGGCACTCGCTGACAGGCTCTCTTTCCAGGCCTGGCTCCAGACGAGGGCCCCAGGCTCCTCAGAGCAGGGTAACTTTACTTCTGCCTCACTTTTGATGGGGTCTTCTGGA
This sequence comes from Naso vlamingii, assembly GCA_029822935.1. Classification (NCBI taxonomy): domain Eukaryota; kingdom Metazoa; phylum Chordata; class Actinopteri; order Acanthuriformes; family Acanthuridae; genus Naso; species Naso vlamingii. Next base: position 845,338 of record JAPQLA010000004.1, on the reverse strand, counting down.
ACTATTCTTAGTCTGGCGCACACTTGAGACCAAATTGCCTTGGGAGAACCTACCAGGAGCACAAGGCTCCGGACAACATAGCCCCCAGGCACGCTACCCTCTCCACCAGGTTAACATGATAGTTCCTGGGAGAGAGTGTCTGTATGAGTTACTGAAAGTCTGAAAAGATATCAGAATTAGACAACCTGGGAATAAGAACAGCTGAGGCTGCGCAAACCTGTTAACATAGGTGGAGAAATGCAAAGCAAGAGCAATGCATGCCGGCAGTGTGTCCTGGACTTTAGAGTTCACATTTACAAGGGCAGTCAAGTTTTGATTGATTGCAGAACAGGAAACAAAGAAGCTAAGATTGAATTAATAGGAGCCCACAAAGGTTTTGTCAGACAGTGTCTGTATCTCTCTTTCTGTATTACTCTGTTTCCCATTCCCCCATCCTTTGTTACCGTCACACACTTGCATTAACACACACTTGCTCTTTTAACATGTTGGACTGGTGCAGTTGGAGACAGAAAATGGCCAGTAATAAAACAGCAGTGTAACTGTCGGCGTTTATAATTAGCTGTAGTGTCACAAAGATCTGGAGTCTCTTGCTGTCCCCTCTGGGAAAAAAGGACCTTGTCCTTTAGTTTCACTGGAAACTTTTTAATGAACAAAGAGTTGGAACTTTATTCTCAGGTAGATTACAGCTGCTGCGCTCTCCCCCCTGGAAAAATAGAGTTCCCTCGAAGTCATGAAAACAGTTTATCCTGTGTTACAACATCAATTTCTTTAAACTATCCAACAGGAATGTGTCAATTCAGTGCTTTCAAAGCAAATGCAATGGATTCAAATTATCTAACATTCACTCAATTTGAGATACTGTGCTACATTTGATGCAGAACAAATGAACATGTCACTTTCACTTCTGCTCTCTTTAATAGAACTGAAATGCTGCCTAAAGTCAGGTTGTGTGCCTCTGCTTGACAAGGCTGTGACAAAGCCTATCTGACTCACTGGGAATGAGACTGGGATGAAGACACAAACCCCTGTCTACATCAGTCAAACTGAGGTGGAGCAGGGGAGCAGTTTTACGTTTCTGGTAATCAACACAGCAGAACCTGACATGGACGGCATGCAAAAATAGAGAAGCTTAGAGACATCATTTTTTATTTATGTATTTTATTAAAGACAACAAAATCCCACTTCTTTTGAACTTTTAAAGAGGTGCAATAGTAAGCCTTCTGACTATAAACCCACAAACTGGCATGGGCTGTGCGTGACCCTGGACAGGAAGTTTCTTCAGCTGGTGATTCTAAGCGCACTTGTGAGGTGAGGTTTTCAAACAGCTTAACCCCTTAAAAAACATCATCACCACCAGCCAAAGTACATTCAACTGGTAACCACACCTATTCACTGCCACATGCAGCTCGGTGTTTTCCCACAATGCCCCTGCTCTACACTCTCTCATCATCTTTATGGCAACCCTGCACATTACACAGTGTGGCACCATACATTTTAATCAGCCTCCCAAAAAAATTGTTTGAAACACTTTTACTAGCTAACTGTTTTGCAAGGCAAACTACATTTTTGTTAAAGCAATCAAATATGTATAACTAACTGCAATTCATTTTTACTTTTGAAAAAAGGATTGATGCTCTTACTTACCACTTCAGCAATACACTGTGTGTGTAAGGTGTTTCCTATATCTCCTCCAGCACTGAGGCATGTACCTGCTCTTGAGAACTGCAAAATTTCGGAAGAAATCCATACCAAAGACAAAGAGTTTGTGTGATTTTTTTTTAATGTACGGTCTATGTCATTAACAGAAGAATCCATTTAATTCCTGATATGATCTTAACTACATATCATAAAAGTAATTGTTATAATAACAACAAAGCCTAGATCCTAATGCTTAACACTGAATCGCAACACACACACACACACACAATGATAGTAGAATAGATGAATGAGGTTATTGTGCACTAGATTATGTGGCGTGGTGTGGTGTGGCCTGGCGTGGCGTGGAGTAGGCAATCCTCAGCACTCAGCACTCAGCAGGAAATTGAGCACTGGGAAAACTGCTACAGCTTCGCAAGCTGAGAGTTGACTGACCAAATCTACACCAACCCGACAGGTGGAACTATTTGGTGACTAGTGAAGACCAGTGTTAAGTATAGGTAGTGATGAACTGATGAGTCAAAGGTGTGAAGCCAAATCAGCCAGAGAAGACAGGCAGCTTCATCCAGCCACACATACACACACACACACACACACACACACACACAGAGAGAGGGAAATGGAGGGGAAGAATACAAGGAGGTGAGAGAAAAAAACACTAGAACACTGAGACACGGCCTAGGCTGTGACAGTAATAGCAGTAAAAGTAATAAACTATGAAGTAAAAATATGACAGTAATATCTAGTGGGTGGGGTTGAGGGATGAGGGCTGAAAAATGAAATTTTTCATGGTGAAGGGAGTAAAACATATCAAACAGTGTCACTGGCAGGCACAGAAAAGGTCCCACGCCTCAACTCCATAATAAACCCCAGAGGCCTGAGCTATTTTGGGACTGGAGCTGTGTGTTATTTAGCATAGCTACAACCTGGTGAGACATCAGAGGACACACTTCAGTCTCTGTGAAGCTACTCTTTGATCCTAATCCTCACCCTGGTGTGATGCACAGACACATTTCTGAAAATACTTCTGATAATCAGTCATAAGTGGCTTTGGGCAGAGACATTTGAAACTGAATTAGGGGCAACAAGAGAAGCACCTGGGTCACAGAAGACACACACTGCACTTTTAATTTGTATCTATACACTGCAGAGAAATGGACCGTCAGCGGGGCAAAAAAAATTCAAAAAGAACTGACATTAAATGACTAATACTTTAAGTAAGTAATACTTTAAAGTAAATAGATAAATAAAATAATAGATTTTTCTTCTATCTATCTGCCAATCAAGTTGCCCAGCTTTTATTTCTACCAGCCCATCCTGATATAGCCAGCCCCAGTTCCCAACTGACCCTTGAGAACAACCTGTAAACAAGCCTGCCATGCGTACTTCGTCAACATAGCTTAAAGGAACATAAGCACACATTTGCACATAAGGACAGTACAATTAAATGTTGGGATGTGAGAATGCATATTTTTGCTTATCTTGCTTTGTGAGAGTGGAAAATTCTGATATGATGATATGATATGATGTCAAGGATGTACCAGCAGGGGTTCATTCTTTGACAAATTAAGAGAAATTTAAAATGTCACCAGATTTATTCAGCATGGGACTATACAAGTGAATATTTATTAATTTATTCAAAACTTTGCAGCTTGAATGGAGAGTCTGTAGCTTATATCCTGTATTAAACAGTAACTAAACCTGGCCTGCTGTAGGGTTTAAAGGGATTATGTGGTATTCACTAAACTTCGGTGGCTGAGACAGGTATCGTAATATTCTTGTTGTTATACATGAGTTCTGGAGTTGGTATTTTTGATTTAGAGACTTTGTCTTGTTCTTGAACTTGCTTCATTTGAAAATTTCTCTGCAGTAGCTGTCATTTGGAAAGCATTGTCTTCCTGGTTTCTACACATCTAAACAGTCAGGGACCCATAGTTGTTCCCAGGGTAATTTTTATCAAAACAAAAAACAAACAAACAAAAAACTAAAATGTATTTAGAGAGACACAGACTCTTTCTGACATGTTTTTGTAATAGCTTTGATGTCGTACAAGTTAGTGACACATGTACTCGCGACTTTAATAATTAGATTCTGCAGATGGGTCCTTGGAAAGTCAGAGTGTGTTCATGTTAAGAGCTGCTTGGTCACTAAAATAGGCCCATATGATCCTGGTCTTACATGCTTGTGCAGACCATTATGTGCTTCCACCCACTCGCTTCACCAGTACATACAGCAGCTCTCCACACCGGCTTTTGATATGAGGCAATATCCATCAGAAACAAATAATATCTTTTTCTCCTAACCGTTTCCACTTAATTTAGTTCTTCAGGGACACGTGTAGGAAAGCGGAATGATGCAAACAGAAGCAACATGGCGGAAGAGAGAGTCTGTCATAAAGTGCCCTCGACTCAAGTCTCCAAGGACTTTGGAAGAGAGACGTGGTGTGTCCGGCCCAACACACACAGGCAATGTGAAAATGGCAAAAAAAAAAAAACAACAACAAAAAAACAAAGCTTGAGAGTGGTGAGGGCTTAGTGGCATGAGGAAATGAATGACCTATAATATGTCTTGAGATGTCTTGAGATTATAGGTAATTCGTAGTGTTAAATTTACAAAAAATAGATGAAAAATACATTGTAGAGTTAATATTGCTTATATTATGCATTATGTTCCTATGCGACTCTAAGCTCATAATAAATCTGAAATCTAAGGCTGCCATGCCCATTATCTGGGGTCTTTCCCTTACATTAGACATAAAAATGTGAGCCAAACCTTCCCCCATGCTGAATGTTATCTGTTCCATCTGAAGGGGTCGAAGATTAACTCACTACCAGGTCACCTTCCCCCGCTTCCGGCAACCAGTTTACGTGGCTGTCTGCCTTCTTAGGGGACACCGTCAGTCCAACTAATCAGCTCGTTCCACGATGTAGTTGTATGTTTTGTTTTGTTGACCTACTTACAAGATTGTTGTGGTAGTTTGCACCTGCGCCCTGCAGTTCACTCCTGTACATATTTGATTCAAAAATGACATAAAGTGCTAATGTGAGTCTACAAATAACATAAACATGGTAAATAAACAAGTCACAACAAGCACACAGGACCGTTTAGAGTTATTGGAAAGTTTATCTGATGACTTTAGGTGGAGACAGGCTAGCACATCCCATTGACTACCAGTGTTTGAGCTAAGCTAATTAGCGGTGGGTGAGCTCTGCCCGTCTCTTCCTTGTTACTGTACACACAGTCAAAAGAATGGGATCTATCTTCTTGTCTGGAACTCAGGAGCAAGGCAGATACTAAAAAGAACCAGCAACCGAATCAGCAGTTCGGCTGTGTTGGAATTCTCTATCTAAATGTGGTATTCACATTATTTGATAGTGACACAGAAGACCTTCTTGCACACAAGGACCCCCAAAACACACACACACACACACACACACACACACACACACACACACACACACACACACACACACTCAACACACACTAATACATGTGAGTTGGCTGTGAAAATATGTCACCCTTACCATCTCTCTTCCTTTCTCTTTGGGGTCACCACTGAACATTATCACGTTGACATATCAGCAGTGGAACTGAGGTAAGTACTGTGTACAGATGAATTTGATCTTCACTGATGAGACATTTAATGGCAGTGTGTCCAGTGTGCAGCACCCTCTGTGGCTTAGCTGTGCTCTCTCTCTTTCTCTCTCTCTCTCTCATAAGAGAAACCAAAAGTAAACATGAAGTTTGTGGACTGACAGGAAGCTCCATCATTCTCTCTCTCAAGCTCTATCACTATTTGACTGATGTCATAGACCCATGTGGGAAATCCAGATTTTAACGACTAAGGGAAACATTTTCAGTATAATCCGTTGAGTATCGGGGAAAAATCCAATGATTGCACGCAGGCTGGCATGTTACCAAATCATCTTGTATAACTAAACATTTTACTCTGTTGACAGTAACTCAGAACAAAGTACATAATAAATAAATAAAATAAAATAAAAATAAACAGCATCAGTTCATAGAATTCATGTTTGATTTAGTTGCTTAAAATAAGAAATGTGCATTTCACAAGCTTCTTGCTGTAGCTTGACTCCTGCTCTTTGCATAAGAGCATAATATTTTTCTTTTTTCTTACATGGGTCTTAGCAGGGCAAACTTTAATATCCATAAGCGCTGCTGCACCGTTTCCTGACACTCAGATAAGAAAATGACATCGTTCTCATTGTAATTCCTTGATAGCTGCTGCTTTCTGGCATTTACGCAGACTCTGGCTCAGACTGCAGACACTAACTGAACAGACATCCTTGTGTCTATCCAGCAAGTGCTAACATGAGAACATCTTGACAAATCAACATGAAGACAGAAGTTTAGTCAACTCTGATATGAGAGGACTTAGCAGAACATGCATTTGTGCTGGCACACGGCGAGACCAATCAAGACGTTTCCATTTTCCTCCCTCTGACTCCGTGACAGCCCTCAACACCTGTCAGTCTTGATTGCACAAGCATTTGAGGCAGAGGCCTCAGCTGCTGGACTCACTTCTTATCTGATCTTGTTTTTTAACGCCTCCTGTCCTCACCTGATGCCCCGCTGAAGGACTGATCACAATGACTCTCCAGCGTGCCAGGCCCTGTCAGAGGCAACAGCCAGAACTCGTCACCAAGTCATCATTACTCACTTCTAACACAGACAAACAACTTTACACACATATGTAAACATGTATGAGTGCACACACACACACACACACACACACAGAAACACAGAAACACACAGCATGCTAGCCAGGGGACAGGAGTGTTGATGCAGTGACAGATGATTATAACAGTAATGCTTGTTGCTATGGAAACACCAAAGCAAGAGACCCCAGGTGAGGATGGGATTTGACCCAATCAGTTTTGAGTCTTGTGATATTTTTCTTGTGCAGGTGCTGTTTCATTAATCAAACCTGTACGACCAGATGACTGCATCCAGACATAATAAAGGTGACTTTATGAAAGTACTTTATTCAAACACACATACACACAAAAATTAAAGTCTTTACACACAAAGAAATGCTGGGTTGTTTTTTCAACCCAACCGCTAGGTTGAGCCTGTTGGTTAATTTAATTGGGTTA
>JAPQLA010000004.1:822072-838465 GCA_029822935.1 Naso vlamingii | reverse complement strand
AGGTGTTCCGGGCAGCTGGTGTTGACTTCTCCCCAGCTCTGATAAAAGCAGTGTTCTTTACTGGGCGGAGGCTCTTGAGGCAAAACAAACCGCTTTTATATATTGCGGCAGCGAAGCTTTCTTCAGCACAGCTGGAGATAATCTCAGAAGCAAACAAAACATTCTGATCAATCAGCTATTTGCGCTGAGTTTTGCACTGCTCTCTTCTTCCCTGCTGAGAGAAGGAGGCAGGGAGACAGTGCATCATAGCGTGAAGCGGGAGCAAAGTTTCTGCTGGTAAAATTTTGCTGTGGCTACTACGGCAGAAAAAAATGTCAAAAGCAAATCAAACATTTCGCAATCAATCAACTAACCTGTTTCCTCAATAAAAGGTAACTTTTCATCTCAAACAGGAGTAATTATCAGGCTGTGAATTGTTGTCCACATCATTTATGAAGCAAATGTCCTTCCATCCATCCATCCATCCATCCGTCCATGGTCAACTGCTTACCCCTTACCCTCGGGTAAGCAGTTTCAGCCAGAGGCACTAGACTTCTCTTTCCCTGGCCATATCTGTTGGCTCTGAGGGGATCCCAAGGCGTTTCCAGGCCAGTGCAGAAATTTAATCTCTCTACCCGGACCTGGGTCTGTCCAGGGCCTCCTCACAGCTGTACGTGCCTGAAACACCTCCACCACCACCTAGGGAAGCGACCAGGAGGCATCCTTACCAGATGCCCGAACAACCTCAACTGGCTCCTTTGAACGCAAAGGAGCAGTGGCTCTACTCTGAGTCTCCCACGAATGACTGAACATCTCACCTTATCCCTAGAGGAGACGCCGGCCACCCTCCTGAAGAAACCCATTTCAGTCACTTGTACCCACGATCTCATTCTTTCAGTCATGACCAACCCTTCATAACCATAGCTAAGGGAAGGGACAAAAAATTGACCGACAGATTGAGAGCTTTGCCTTTAGGCTCAGCTCTCTTTTTGTTACAACGGTGCAGTAAAGTGAATGCAAAACCGCTCCGGCTGCACCAGTTCTTTGGCCAATCTCCGGCTTCATAGTCTCCTCACTCATGAACAAGACCCTGAGATACTTGAACTCCCTCACTTGGGGTAAGGGCTCATTTCCTACTCGGAGTGGACAGTCCACCGGTTTCCTGCTGAGAACCATCGCACACAGTGTCAGAAAATAAACAGATTAAAAATGAGAAGAGCCAAACACGAGTGAAAGAAAAAAAACAATTGAACAGCTGTTGTTTCACCATACGTGTGTACTAGAGATGTGCAGATTGGCTTTTACGTCTTTCAAATCTGCATGTACAAATTAATGATCCACCCGTCACCCACCCGGAATAATTAATTATCCCATTTACAGATCCACAACCCGCGCTCACCCATGTGGGTATTTCAAATAATTATTATTTCTGGTTTTCCCAGACAGTTGTTGTGAGATCACTGAAATGCATCATTTATTTTTCTGTCATTATTTTTTGTGCTGCAGTGGTAGCACTAGAAGCAGGGGCCGCTCTGAGGGGAGATTTAAACAATCGATACCACCGAGTCTCTGCTGCTCTACACAGTGAGCACAAATGATCACACTTTACCAAAGGCTATTTCTCACTCGATATATAAAGTGATGATATTACACAGAATCAGACTGGTTTAAGAAAAAATAACATTTATTACAAGTCATTTTGGCTGATATAGTGATACATTATATAGATATATTTTGTGCATGATTTAACCAAACCAAATCCGGTCCGCTATTAATTAATGTGTTAATTAGCGTGACCCAAATCCACCAGCCCACAGACCAACCTGCTACCCACACATCACTAATGTGAAAGTAGAATCAAGTTTTTTTAAAACCTATAAATGAGTCATTAAATTTTTTCACATACACTGACACCTACAGAGTAATATTATTCAGAAGATTCATCTAGTACATTGACTACACACAGTAGAGCTTGGATAGCTCAGATGGTAGAGCATCACTCTTAATCTGAGGGTCCAGGGTTCAAGTCCTTGCTCAGACAAGGGAAGTTTTAAGTTTCCAAAGAGGGTTAGAGAAAAAAGTTCTCACAGTGCCAGTGGCAGCAACCATAAACTGGGGTTTTCCACTGTGGTTGCCAGGGACTGAGCTGAAGTGAACTACATTACAACTCGAAAAAAGGACTTTGTGTTTGTGTGTTAAAACTACTGTATGTTACCTTGAAAACTGTCAAGCTAAAGTTGAAATTTGTTAGAATCTTTCTTTTACCTGTTTCCACTGGTCAAAAACCTGGGTTAACCTGCTAAGATCATGTTTTTGTGTGCAAAAGGAATGGGTACACTCACCATTTACACCTGGGTCAATTAATTCTGCCGCAGACACATGTTTTTCTCACCTCACCTTACCTCACCTCAGCTTGGCTGTTAATGTAAAGGTAAGAACATACTAATCTTTCTGATGTATTTCCCAGTACCTTTCTTTTCCTTCTTCATCTGGTGTGTCATGTCATCCAGGCCTGGCGCAGGATTTCAATTTTTGATGGACTTTGCAATTAAAGAAGTTCACACTAATGAATACAGAACTGAAAATGATTCTTGTCTGACTTTTGTCCCTATAAGCACAAAGTGTTTCTGTTGAGAAAAGCTTAACTGTGCAGTGCGCCACTCTCTCTCTTGTTAAAGTTAACCTAGCTCGCCCAGCACACCGCTCTCTCCTTGCAATCAATTTAAACAAATAATAATCCAACCAGATAATCCAACCACTGGCGGACTCAGGATATTTGAGGGGCTGGGGCAAAAATAGTGCAAAGGACCCTTGTTGTATGCAGTGGGACACCACCATGAGTCCACTGGTGCATCCAACATACATAGATCACTCTGTAGCTGCAGGCATAAGAGTGCAGCATGCACAGGCTACTTTGTGACACAACAGTTTATAGCGCTCATGACTCATATTCCACTCCGTCATTGTTTAAAATACTGTTATATCACTTCTACTCTGACATAAAGACGATTTGGTCACCTTCACTTTCATGCAAGATGTGAGAGAAACCCTGATTACTTTCTGATACATGTCTGATACATCTGCATCTGTCATTAACTACAGTTAATATTAAAGTTAACAGGCATTTGTCTCACACATCACAATGATGTTTTCACACAATGCAGAGCACCTGTTCATACAAATACGACGCTTCATATAATTTTCATAGACAGGCTGCCTTGCCTGCAGGAAGTGGGAACGGGATCATTTGATGATTTTTAGTGGGTCAACCTGCATTTAAAAAGCCTGTGTGTACCTGATGGAAAAGGGTATTAGTTTCTTTCCAATACAATCATTTCTCTCTACAAACTCCTGAAGATGATCACTGACAGCACTAGAAGGAGCTGATGCTGGTATTCTTCTGTTTATATGGGCAGCACTGTTGTCATCTGCTTCTTGAGATGCCAGCCACCGTCTTGAGGAAACCCATTTCAGCCGCTTGCATCCGCAGTCTCATTCTTTCCATCATGACCCACCCTTCATGACCATAGCTGTGGAAAGGAACAAAGATTGACCAGTAGATCTTGAGCTTTGCCTTTCGGCTCAGCTCCTTTTTTGTTACAACAGTACCATAAAGCAAATGCAAAATCGCTCCTGCTGCACCATTTCTCCGGCCAAGCTACTTCACACTCTGTTACTAACCAATCCAGTGAGTGCTGAAGGTCACAGAACTGTGACGCCATCAAGACCACATCATCTGCAAAAAGCAGCGATGAGGTCCTCAGTCCACCAAACTGCAACCTTAACTCCACACGACTGCGCCTCAAGATCCTGTCCACGAAAATCATAAACAGGATTGTTGACAAGGCGAAGGCCTGGCAGCGGCCAACCCCCACGAGTTGAGTCTGAGTTACTACTGAGCACCCGAACACAGCTCTTGCTTTGGGAATACAGAGATTGGATGGTGACCCCCTCACCCCATACTCCCACAGCATCTCCCACAGTATCTCCCGAGGAACTCGGTCATAAGCCTTCTCCAGATCCACAAAGCAGATGTAGACTGGTTGAGCAAATTCCCAGGCCCCTTCCAAGGACTTTTCGAGAGTGTAAAGCTGGTTGGTTGTTCCACAACCAAGACAAAATCCTTGACTGAAATGAGTTTTGCCAAAGTCTTGCTCTGTTTCATTTTCTTCCTCTTGCTCTCTTCCATTATCAGACAAGAACCTGAGTGTAACACTTAACTGACATTAAAATATTTTACCAGCAGCAGATATGGTCTCCTTGTTACACTTCATTATCAATAAAACTTGCCATATCCAGTTTTCACAGAGACTATTTCATGAGTGGAGAATTTCCATAAAATACAGCCAGGACTCATTCCTCTTTGTTCTTAAAAAGAAACAAAAACACTTTGTTTATAAATGGGTTGCTCCTGCTAATGAGGCCCAACTCTGTGACCAATCACAGAGCAGACCTGCACAAGGCATCGCATGACACCGTCAAAGCTGCGCTGATGGTCCTGCTACAGTCTATATGCTGCTCTGGCTGCAGTGATGCTAATTGACAAGGACAGTCTGAGTGTGACCTACTTCGGTAGGTGGCTGAAGGACAGTCACCCTCCACCAGCCCGCACTTCTGCCTGGCAGATGTATCACTGCAGCTCCGGCGTCTCTGTTTTATGGGTGTCACTTCTCTGGGTCAGTGGCTCTCAAATGTTTCAGATCACAACCCCTCAATGGTCACAGGTTGGACGTGAATCAACTAAAGATCAACTTCCTCTTTTCAGGTTGTTTCATTCCGCCAGTAGGCTATCAGAGGAGGCCAAACTAAATTTACCTGCGAGGCCTGTGCTGTTCTCTTTGGAGCCGAGATGGGAGGGAGAGATGACCTATGACCAGATTATCAAAATCTATTGACACGCAGCGTCATGAAGAAGATTCAGAGATTCATAGATGAGATGTAGCTTTTACAACCTGAACTATCGCTCAGCCCCTGCTGGCCTCGTTTAAGTAAATTAGCTTTCACTCTGTCTGTTATAGAGAATCCAGTCTGTGATGGGACAACATGTCGTTTCCACACAGTCAGAGAAAGCACAGTGTGCAGCATCCTGGATCTGGCAGAGCAGTCGTGTCAGCAGGGTGAACAGGAGTGGGCTGAGCACGCAACCCTGTGGGGAGCCGCTGCTCTGTGTGATGGTGCAATAACAAAGTAAATCATGCAGTAAATGAAGTGTTGGAAAATAAATACATCTCCTAAAGTACGGTACTTATAACTGTTTCTATATGGTATTCCATTGTATTCTACTTTATTTTTCTTTTCCATCACATTTTGGTGGGAAATTATCTTACCATCTATTTATTCATCATTTATCTGACTGCTTTAGTTAATACATTGCAGATTTATAATTGAATTGGTTGACTCATCGACCGCAGGGACTTTGTCCCACATTTATACTTTGCCGTGTTAAGGCCATTAATATATATTACGGTAATGGTAAGCTAATGTTCGAGGTACTTAAATTAATTTTGCTGTGATTGATGCTCTGAGTCAATTTGCTGACTTAATAGAGTACCTAAGTCCCGCCCTTTAACTTCTTTTTACTACTTATGTCAATAGTAGTCAATGGAAAGAGACAAAAATTTTTTATCCTGTTTATTTAAATTGTACCGCCAATCTCAAATACGATGTTTGTAAATTTAATAGATTATTTTGCAAGTGAAGAAAGTCACAGTTCATCACATGACTGCTGGGGTATAAGACTTTGAAAATACGTATTTAAACAGACAACACACCCGATCATGGCATAAAGGTGTGTTCAGACCGAAAGCGCCAAACGCTACGAGATTACATACAAAGTCTATGTAAAGACCTGATGTCACTTTGGGAGATCCGAATCTTGCGATACATGTGATGTGAATCACGTGATGAGGCGTTCATTGCTTTCATCGCCCCATCACTCAAAGTAGAAAATATTGAACTTTTTTGGCCACATCGCGTGACCCTGTGATGCGACAGCCAGTTTTGAGATTCTCCTGACGGCATGAACATTGTCAGAATTTACCAAACAGAACTGAATCACACATAGCGGTCAGAACAACCGTTGCTGTGTGTGAATACCATGGAGTTCCTACAACACAACTTTATACACCACAGGATTATCTTATGAACACAGACACGATGTCATTAAATTTTCCAACGTTTCTGAGACTGTGCACAAATGGTGATTAAATGTGCTGTGGTTAATGATAGAAAATGGCAAGCCCCCCTTCCTCCTGACGCTACTAGCTAACACTAACTGTGGCTGACACGGAGCGGTGCAACACAATTTAACAGGCTCTGGATGATTCTATTAACAAGGAAATGAGGTTAAGTTTTCCAATCTGTGTTGGAACTCCACCATTGATGTAGTGCAGAAATGTTTAAATCGTCTGAAATGAAAGACAGAAAGTGCCCAGTCCCCCCTCCTGTGAACCAGCTAATACAAGCAGACGGTTTACATCGTGCAAATGCCACAATTTAAGCATCTGATAATCCAAAATATGATCCAGTTATGATCAAGTGACACGACACTGGTGTTTCTTGCGATTACATCACATTCATCACTTACGGTCTGAACACACCTTAAGTGACATCTTAACAACAATCTCTGACAGAAGCGATTAACTCTGTTTGCTGAGCTGCAGCTCTCAACATGCCCATGCTTGGGATGATTTTTAACTCTTTTAATCCATTTTCCCTCGTTCTGAAGGAAATCAAAGCAACTGTGCTAAAGTTACAGCCATGTTAGTGCTGGTGACGTATATTGTGCGAGACAAGAGACGTAGTTCACTGAGCGGGTTCACAAAAACTAAGTGGTTCTTAACTATCTTTATGATGAACTGCGACTTTATTGATTTGTTTTTAAAATGACAAACATCATATTTGAGAATAAAGGGACAATTTAAACTGGATCGAAAAATAAATTGTTTCTGTCCTTTGACTTCTGTATGAAATTTTTCCAAAATAAGGTCCCACTCTATGACTCCTGTCATCTTGTGCTACTGTCACACTCAATCTGCCATGATCTTGTAAATGTCACTTTTGGTCACAGTAGGCAGCTTTAAAGAAAAAGGTTACATAGTGTTACTTCAAGTATATACCTGAAATAATTCCTCCAACAAAGATTTATCACACTTGTGAAGTTTTTGTTGTTGGTACTGCATCATAAACATCTGGTTTAACTTAAAGTTTTATGGTTGTGGTGTTTTGAATTATTATAATTATTATTAGTAGTAGTATTTAATAATATTATTATGTTCGTATAATGTTTCTTGTTTGTTTGTTTTTGGTGTTTGTACATTATTCAATTACAGTTTCCTCATCTTTGCATTGCAAAAACTGGAGACATCACAGAGGTTATCCATCCTGCATTAGGTTGGAGAGAAAATATTCAACATTTATTCTTTATTAGAAATTTATGTTTGCTTAACCCATGTATCATCTGTTGTGCAGTGTCATATTTTACAAGTAATTTGTTAAATCCTTGCAAGAGCAAAATGGCACCAATAGCACAGTTATGTCACAGCTCGAATGTGTAGAATTGTGGAGGACTTGCAACTAAAGATGGTTGATTTGCTGATGATTCAATGTACAATTCTGCTCTCTAGTGGACAGTTGATGAAAGGACTGATCTATTTTACAGTGCTTTGGTTTTAGTATTTGAATTACGGATGTTTAACCAATATTCTCACCTCAAAAGAGTATAAAGACAATGGAGTGATTGAACCAGACAAAAGTCTTCTGTTCAACCAATGGAGAAAGGAGGATGCCAATGTTCTTTTCAACAGTTTAAAAAGTTAATGTTAAAAAAACCTGCTGTATTCAATTTAGTGCAATGTTTATTCATCCCAACACATAGAACTGGATGGTTACTGATCAGTCCAAACTGGAGGTTTTGAAAATAACTGTTATGAAGGATAATCATAATATTAAAAAATGAATTTCATATATCTCTTTAGAAACACATATTATGAAATTGTGTTACTACAGCACCTCTTAAATCTTTCCTTTCCGTTATTGCTTGTAGTTATGATAAGGTGAGGAGACAAACATCTGGCCTCCATGTTGCCCACTGACACCTCAGCCTCCACGAGGAGAGGAAGTCCAAGCTGTACCAGCCAATAGCATGACAGCATTAGTCAACGCTGACTGGCACAATTTTCTGCTAAAACAGAACAAAAAAGCTGGTGTTTAAAGATGTTAAACTTAAATAGTTTGAATACACTTAACACACACAAGTAACATGATGGCTTACATTTGATTATTGTTATTCTTGCTGGAGTCATTGTTTCCTCTTGTTTCTTCTTCTGCACAATGACACATTTCTCTTCTTCTTCTTTTTTTTTAGATCAAGATGCATTTGTGTATCTCTATAAAAACAATAAAATAAATTATTTAAAAGGAATATTTTCACCGGTGACAGCTGTGGCTCAGAATGTAGAGCATACTTCGGTGTCCTTGGGCAAGATACTGAACTATAAAATGCCCTTGATGCAGTCGTCATTTTATGTTTCTGAAGAGTAGGTGGCGCATTGTATCGATACCCCTGCCATGAGAGTATGAATGTGTGTGTGTTAGGGTAAATGTGGACGTGCAGTGTAAAGCCCTTTGAGAGGTCAAAAAAAGACAATAGGAATGCAGTCCTTCTACCAGTTAAAGCAGAAAACTGAGGTACTAAATCTAAAACTGAATTATGATACATGGAGAAATATAAGACAAGAGTCTTCTAAAACTTTTGCTACAAGGCTGGTAACAAACTATTGCCGTAAATAAAACTGCATCCAGTAGCAATAATTATTATTTTTATTGGAACTGTACACTTAATACTTTGTGCTACAGTGCATTTCCATGGTGCACTGTCTTACTGTGACAACTAGAGGGCACCCAAGCTCTTTAGCAGCACCAGGAGCTTAGATATCAACAATGCTACCAGCAGTCACTTGTCTGTTGATAAATGTTCTAATGAAAAATGTTAAACATTTTGGTAAATATTTGGATGTTCACCTGCAATCGTTAAAGCTGCAAAATATTACAACAGAACAGTTGTATGTGAGTAATATGAGCCTTGTTTCTCTTGCAAGCAGCCAGGAGCTTGCATTTGCTGTCATGAAGGGATTTGGGCTGCCAGCCATGGGCCCCAGGGCCAAAGAGGGTGGGGTGAGTCTCTGTTTAAAGTCTGTTTTTAACAGTTCTACAGGAGAAAGATTCTGTCCAAACATGTCCCACATGTTTTTGTCATTTTTGTCATTTCACCTTTAATAAATATTCAGGCTGCCAAATTTCTTCAAAATTCTTGTCTGGAACTCAGGAGGGAGGCAAATATCAAAAAAAAAAAAAAAGAGCCATTCAGAAGCATATTGATGTCTTTCTTCTAGGAAGCAGGAAACCGCTACAGCAGCTTGACTAAGGGTAGGTCGAAATGACAAAATAGTAGCACACAATTAAAATAATGCTTTAATGCTTAATCGATTGCGATTGTAACATGGGCAGCCCTAATAAATATTCCAAATTATTCTTCATAATATTTTTGTTACAGGCTATTTTTCTGCAGGAAACCTACATTAAAATTTGACTATGTTAAAACTGGATCATTGTATAATTGGATCACCCATGGCAGAACATTTGCAAAGCAGGTAAACTCCAGTCTTGGCTTTAATTTTCAGGGATTAGTGAATCGAACTCTTGTAAGAAGAAAGTATAAACAGAGTCACTTGTGTTGCGATTGTTTGCTGTTTTAAGCGAGTGCTCCAGTATCAAACTGCAGGTAAAGAAAGCAACAATAAGGCAAAACACTTAAAACTGGAATTATTTGTGTAGAAGTACACAGACAAGGAGCTTGTCATTTAGAGCCATACAAATTAAATTTCAAATGTTTTCAATAGACTCCGGAAGTCCAGGGCAAACCTACTGTACCAGTGAACTGATTGGTTCTGAGGATCCGCATCATCCATTTTATCACACTTGGCAAGTATTATTGTGCCCGAGGGTTCATTGTCTTGTATTTGATCCGTTCTTGCTCTTGGATTTGTGTGTGTTTGTTTTTTAAAGTACACAACAAAATAAAACAGCCATCTCTAAAAGTTGCTAGTTAACATATTATTATTGAATCCATACACAAAAAGACTACAGGATGGGTTTTTTAAAGGGGGTTATGTTCTGTCTTGGTACAGTTCAGTACAGTTTACAGTCCTAGTACAGCTTTAGTCTATCTGGTATTTTGCAATTCTTTAAATTTTCTATGTTTTTGTTTTAGTTCATTTTGCTTAATTTAAACCTCTTTTTTAAGTATTAATTGTTAAGCAAACCAGTCTGTGATTAATTAAACTTCTTATCTGCAGTGACAAACATGAGACACTCAAAAACAAGGAGGAAAAAAGGCAAAATCCAGCTTAATTTCTTTGTTTCAAATCAAGTTGTTCATTAAAGAATTTTGTTGTTCAGTATTCAGCACATCAGGACATTTCTGGCTTTTTTTTTTTACACAGCAGAAGATTTCTGGGGTTATATAAAACAGGTTGTAATTTAATAATAATCATCTGAGTCATAGGCTTGGACCACACCTGAGATATGAAATGGAGCAAATTTAACACAATGTATTTCAAATTACCTCCAGTGGGAAAAATGTTTTTACATGTATAAAGACAAACAAAAACACAACTTCTCTACCATGGCACCTTCCTCTCTTGCCGCTTATCATGTGGAAAATGGACAATTATTTCTTTTACAAATTAAAGCCGTTTCATGAAAGCCATTTGAGGATGCACTTAAGATGTTCACCCTGTTTAATATATGCTTACTTTCTTTAATTTTTTCTTAAGTAATTAATAAAGTTACTTGGTTATTTGTTGAGTGAATGTACTTTGCACCTTGTAGCCCTGTGGGTGCGAGGATGGGTGGGTGATTGGGATTGGGGAATTAACCTTGTCTGTGTACGTTTGTGGGACAATGTATTTTTGTACTGAATACATACTGAAAATCAATAACACACACATAAAGCAAAACAAAAAACCCATGAATCAGTATTGTGCTGCAAGTGGCGATACCGTGGCTCCCCTACATCCACACACAGATCCCATTTGCACTCACAGGTTATTTCACTCAGTACATTTACATGATGTTAGAAACAGTCGATTAATTGTGTTAGTCTGACTAAAACTGGACTTTTAAAATACACGCTAACAGGTAAGTCTGACTGCAATTGCACTAAGTGGAATTTCTCAGAGAAGGACTAACACACCCAGATAATGTAGTTGGGATCGATTAATTTTGCCTCAACTGCCCCAAACTGGCCTGAGCATTCTGCACATGATTGATAGTCCCCACAAAGGTCTGTGATCCAAAACTCCAGCACCATAAATATGTGGAGGAAAGCCAGAAATAAAACAAAAATATCATAAGCATGAGGGGAAGCATGCATCTAATTTGTGCTAAAAGTAAGCATAGATATGAAGTGTTCAGCACTCTGAAGTTGTCCATATTTCTGTCATTTGACAAAAAAATCTGCTAACTTGTTGCTAGCTTGTTTGTAGCTTGTCAGGTGAACCAGAAGAAGGTCCGATAGCAACCAGCTGAACGGGGCTCATCGCCTCGTACTGTAGCGGAGTTGGATAGGTGTCAGTCCATCACTGAATTTATTCTACCTCCCACTTGTATACTGGTATTAGTTCAATTAAATGACTGAATCAAGCATTCACCGTAGTTCAGTGTAACTGCATGTAAATGTACTGACTGTTAAATGTCATAATAAACAGTTTAGCACTTTGGTGGGAGCCGAAAAAGGACATGGGCATGAAGACGAGAGGCAAAACAAGCTAAAGACATGGGTTTTACCTCCTCTGTGGCAGAGAGGCTCTCTGCAAGGATTTTTGGAGAATTGGCAGCCATTAGGGAAAGAATTGAAGCCTGCTGGAGAATGAGACTGCATTTCCCAGTGATCTGTGTGGGAATGTGACGCCATCACTGCATAATGCTGGAATGATGTCACCATTTGCTGTTGCATGTGCTTAGGAGGAAAACGAGAAGTAGCCAGAGAGAGATTCTTGAGTTTATGTTGGCATGTTGGATGGTGGACAAGGCTGACCAGATGGGGTTATCCTCTAGGTACGCAGAGTTGGCGGCTCCATGGAGCAGGGATTGCAACAGAGTTTTGGGAGCAACTGTTTCCTTTTCTTGGTGACTTTCCGAACAAGAGCCCCAGCAGATGGAATTTTCTCCAGCTAGTCGTTCTGGCAAGAAGTGCACTTTGGGTTTATCAGAGCTTTGTCACGAAAAACAGCTGCCTACTGCTGCTGGACACACGGTTGATAAGAATGTTGAGACTGAACAAGAATAATGCAGTTGTGGGCTTAAAAAAAAAAACTGAGCTAAAAGAGGCTAAAATTCTCTGTAGAGCTGAGTGGAGCAGAGTTGGTCATATTACTCTGTAGGTTTGTAATGATGAGCAAATCATTACCTATTAGGTTCCATTCTTAATATGAAAAATTAATGCAGTAGAGCGCAGCTTGAAGAATGTACAATGCTAACGAGTAAAACCTAGCCGTTCAAAAACTCACAGACATTTTAACAGAAAGATGAATTTCTGTTAACTGTATTTTAAAAACCTTAAAGCTAAAATTGTCTGCTTTGTATTCGACAAATGGTTACATTAAATGACATTAAATGTTGGTGATTTGATTACGTGGGAATCCCTCCCATCTCTTGTCAATTACAATTTCAACAAGAAAATTAATAGATCATCATCATCATTATTATTATTATTTCCTTCTCTTGGTTCAGGGGAGACATTTTTAGGAATGCCCTGATCACATTCACACAGTCACAAGCCCCTTTTAATAATGCGCCTCTAACGCACCTCGCTGTTCTGTTTAAACAGCATGGACACACAGTGTGGGGTCCAAGTTGCACCGCCAATAACCCGCCTTTGGACGAAGTACCACAGCCAAGTCACAAGTGGAGCCGGGGTCGAGCGACCTGTATAAATGGGAGAGCCGGTACGGCGGGTCAGGGACAGACATTTATCTTGACAGAGGAGAAACTGAACTTAAAGGATAAAACAGAATTCTGAAAAACTCCAATGTGTTAAAGAAATGAAGGAATGAGCGGACAGACTCAAGTTGATGCAGTGCATAGCTATGAAGAGTGGGGGAAAAAAAGTCCGGTGGTCAGCAGCCTGCTGATCTGCACGGAGGCCGAGAGCGGCCATGGTCGCTAGTATGTTTTTTCATTCTGTTATCTCAAGATCACAAAAAAATCATTTCATTATCACAGCATAACGACTTGTTTTCCCATGATAACGGAATAAGTTATCAGGTGAGCTTTCATCACATGATTGAAAGCAAGTGTGTGGTTTATGATCACACAGATTTGGCCCGTCAACATCACTGCCGGCAGCATCACTTTGATCAAGTGTGATCATCTGTAAAGCTTCAGCCGGGCTCGTCTTCTCCTTAAATGAGGAAGGCCGATCTGAATGTTGTCTCTAACAGAAAAACACAGTGCAGTTTCTGCCTGTGTTAGACCTTGACTGAGGTAAAGTCTGATGTGTTGATTAATAGATACCCCGTTTTGTGACATTTTTTCAAGAGCATCTACATGCTGGAGCTGTAACTTCAGTGTGATAGTTGAGGTATTAGCCTTCAACAGTCTGTGTTGGCTGTACTGTATGAAGCTGACAGGCATTTCCTGTTTAAGTTTAACAGCCGGAGGGTTTGGTTACTGGTCTCATGTTTCACTTCCCATCTCTTTTGCCCCCATTGCTCCCTGCTCCTCCTCTCTCAAGCAGTCAGATGTCTCATCATCTGCTTGTCTCACCTGTTTTCTGCACAGATTAGACAGTGCAGTGCAGAGAAGTGACGCTGACAGCCAGAGTGAGGAGGACGCGATGAAAAGGAGGAAGGAGAGCAGAGGGTTGCCGACTACAAAACCTTTCTTCCTCAATCCATCTCACTGCCTCCCACCTCTCACCTTTCCTCCTCCCTGCTGATGTCTTTGGTCTCCTGATCAGGAGCCTTTTTGGTTTTGACATTCAGGATGTCAGAGTGAAGGAATGCAACCTCAGACCTCTTGATAGAAACCGCAGTCCGTCATTTGTAGGTTATTCAGTTACACATTATCTGGAACAACCCAAAAAAGTGTTACTGGTTATCCTTCCAAGTATCTGATATTTTCTTTTCGTGTTGGAGTGGAAACAGATAAAAGTATAAAAGCACATGGATTTAATTGTAAACACAAGACAGCAAATGGTATGACTGATAAGATGCTTAAAAATGCATTTACATTAGATGCACGGTAGGTTCTATTTCTTAAGAACCTCTATGATCTGACAAGGTAATATAAAATTTATCTCTTACTATTAAATATCTCTCCTTGTCAACACTTTGCTGTGGTTACAGCCCATAGCTGCTATCTATGCACTGAGCACTGTGCACCCTGAACACCCGGAGAAAAGGAAGGACCAAGCTGGGGAGAAGAATGGAGAGGCATTAACATTTCATCTCCAGCCCTCCATCTGTTCTGTTTTAACAGAACTCTTGTTCTCGTTCTCTTGTGCTGCCTCTGTGAAACGGTAAAAACTGTTAATAAGTTAGAGGCGGAGTCAGTAGGATTTTACTAAAAAAT
This sequence comes from Naso vlamingii, assembly GCA_029822935.1. Taxonomy (NCBI): domain Eukaryota; kingdom Metazoa; phylum Chordata; class Actinopteri; order Acanthuriformes; family Acanthuridae; genus Naso; species Naso vlamingii. The sequence goes on along the minus strand of JAPQLA010000004.1, from coordinate 823,852 downwards.
AAAATATAGACATATACAAAAACCATGCTGCTCAATCATCACTTCTGGCTGGTGGTGATTTGTGTTGGGGAATAACTAGTAACACATAACAAAATTACATTATTTAATTACATTATTTAAATGTAACTGTAATCAGTTACAGTTTACTGTGAAAAAAATTGTAATTAAATTACAGTAACGTATGAAAATGTTAATGATTACAAAGGGGGTTGCACTGAATATTTTCTGTAAAAACTCAGGCTATATGTTGAATAATACTCCTTTTGTTGCTTTGCATGTTTTTGATGTGCACAATGTCTTCTTGCACATTTCCAGTAAAGGCCGTTTAGTAAAGTTTGATGCTGTTTCGACGCTTTTGATTGGTTCTCTTGTTTGAATTTGCAGGGCCCCACAGCTGCCATTAACACTGCATGGTTTAGACATTTGAAAATGGATAACTTTTGAAAACACTCATTCGAAATTTAGAAAAGCAATCAAAAAGTAATCAAATGTAATAAGTTACACCACTTTCATATAATAATTGAAAGCAGTTTTATTACCTATTCCCTTTTAAATAGAGTAACTAGTAATCTGTAACATATTACATTTCCAAAGTAGTCTTCCCAATCCTGGTGGTGACTGTGGATGGAGACACACTCTCCTCTGACTGTATTTTGATGTTTTGGTTTTATCCAGACATTTCTGGTTGGGGAGGGGTTGTGTTTCCTCCAGCTAATGAGAGCACGCAGGTGAGGCTGAGAGCACCACGCAGCACAGCGACTGACGCCGTCCCGGCGGAGAAAGTTACAGATTCAGACATGGCACGAAGAAAAGGAAATATAGCCCTAGTGAGGTGAAACGGCAAGTGAATAAAACTTGATCCAGAGTGAGAGTAAGTCTCAGTTTGACTTTCAGCCGCTTTCGAGCTCTGAAGGAGAGGCTGGGAAGAGCGATGCAGAGTTGGGCTGCTTTGTAATGGACAGGTAGGTGCTAATCACCGGCAGTTAGCGTGTTAGCTGCTAAATTATCAATTTCATAAAAAAAATGTAATATTCCTATGTAGCTTGCTGTGTAACATTAGGTAAGCAGTATAACACATGTAGTACATGTTAACTTACGATACCTCTGATATGTTGAGCCAGGAGGAGAGGACCTAATTGAATGTGATGTTTACAATCTGCAACAAACGAATGCAACTTTCAGGCCAAACCACATGTCAATATAAATGAGATCAATTCAAAAGAAATCTTAAAGAAATTCATTCAAGCATAGGCATCACATCTCAAGCCTGCTATCAGTAAAATACGGCTACATTTTAGTAAATAACTAGTTTGTCAAATCAACAACTCCATGGTGCTAATCTGAGTCTAAAAACAACATAACGGCAGAAATAAACAAGTCACAACAAGCACACAGGACTGTTCAGAGTTGTTGGAAAGTTTATCTGATGACTTAAGGTGGAGGCAGGCTATAATAGGGTTACCAGCGCTGAAGTCTGAGAATATGGGATGCCAGGTGAGACAGGTGTATAAAAGTTAGGCAAATAACATACAGGCAGGCTACTGTGATACACTGAAGAGCATTTTTATTTCCACATGGCACACAGTCACCCAGCCACAGCATAAATCAGTTCTCTCTCTCTCTCTCTCACCACACACACACACGTTACCAGGCAAAATGGAAAAGTAGGATGATCTACTATGAAAATGTTCACTTTGCTTTGTTCAAAATTTCACTCAAAAACAAATAATGCCAGATGCCCACTGTTGAACCACAGTGACTGGAAGTGTTTTAATCTTAT
>JAPQLA010000004.1:791205-803239 GCA_029822935.1 Naso vlamingii | reverse complement strand
CAATGTGATAGGTACTGTATATGTATGGGAGTATTCCTGTTTTTTCATGACGCACAGCGCACAGTTGTCGCCTAGCAACCATGACACGGCAGTTACCTTAAATGCACATAAAGAAGGAGCCAGAAAATTTTTGTTTGTTTTTTTTATACTTACATTTAAGAACGTATTCCCCCATTGCCGCTGCTTTGTCCATTACATTAGCTTGAAAAAAATCTGTGTTTGCTCCTCCTTCTTCTTTGTGTGTATTGATGAACTGCAAACTAACTGTGCGTACCGCCACCTGCTGTATCAACTGTGTACATATGCGAGAATGTTCAGGCAAGGAACTACATTACTCATTTAAAAGCTGGAATGAATCTTCAAGCTTATCCAGAAGGAGAAATTGCAGTTTCATTATTCATCATTTACATTTTCAGGTCATGTAAAACTAATTTCTTGAAATAACAGTTTTTTATTTTAATATCATACTCCTTCATGCTCTGTGTAGTCACCTTATTTTGTGAAGAGAGAAGGGTGCAGATTATCAGATTGCATGATTACATTAATACATGAGATGTTTCTGTATATTTTATAACATTCATGTTTTCATTCCACATTATAATGACTCACCTGCTGAATAAGGAATAATGCTCCCTTCACATAAACACATTTTACTTTTAAGACTCATGTAGAGACTTATTTAACACTCACACTGTTGTGAGAAGAGAATAACAACCTGTGATCTGCCTTAGATGCAGTGCATTGGATTGGAGTCTGTCTCCGTGCATGATTGACAGGAATGAAGAAATGTGTAAATAAACTGATACAACATGAAGTTCAAAATCCACAGATCCAGCCTGAAAACAATGAAAATCTAAAAAACATTGCATGAGTTTAAATGAAGCACAGCCATATTAGAGTCAGACCCTGGTCAGAGCTGGCAGATGCTACGCTCTGATTGGCCTGTTTGCGTTTGTGGGCGGGGCTTAGTGAAAGGTCAATTGTTGGACACTTGTGCGAGGTGAACGAAGCGTAAAACGACACATCACATTATAAGTTTAACGTGTTGGACAAGAGTTACTTATTCACCTATCAAGCAGACACAGAGCAACATAAGCATCGTTGGAAGTTGTATCAAATTGTAGTTTTGTTTTTTAAATGTCTTTTGAAGGATATGTTGGTAACAATCATAGGAGGATGATTAAATAAAAAACTCACATCCACAGAGTTTTCAGAAAGGAGTCTCCCCCTGACACATCATTTTTATCATATGCAATAATGGATGAGCTTATGAAAAAAATACAAGATCTCCTGTTGGGGATTATTTTAGATTTTAAGGTGGACATAACAAACAAGCCAAATTAATTTATCCTCTGTTCCAACAGACAGGATTTCTATTCACTGCTGAGTTGCCTTGAGCTGCCGTTAATACGGTCAAGAAATCAAACTGAATACATACAGCACAGATAAACACGCAAATGCTCAGCTAGATCAATCTTGTTAAAACTAAAATATCTACTGATAAAAATAATTTTACCACAAACAGATATAAGTACTACATCCACAAACTTTGCATGATTTTTTTTAAAATGATAGGTCTATGTCTCAGCTGGCGTGAACATTTCTAATAACTTTAGAGCAATGAAAAGTCGAAAACTAAAAATGGGTTGAAAACAAAATTAATGCAATCATTTCCACCATTCAGGGGTCGTCAGTTTAAACTGAAGGAGGTCCATTCACCAAAATGACCTTCTAGATACTGATACTTACACATTTGAACAAATTTCACAAGTATTCCCTTTAAATTAACACCGAAATTATTAAACAGACCTTGTAGTTGTAGGGATGATAAGTGATAAGTGTAGATATAGATTGTTAAATGTTTTATTCTGTTAAGAGAAAGAATTTATATTTTTGAGTGAGGTGTTTAGTTTGAGTATTGTAGGATAATCTGCTATCGGATGTCATAACTACTTATGGTGCTGAATGTGATTTTCATTGAGAGAACAGATCGAGTGATAGCATCAAAGCTTTGTGCTACTGTGAAATTAAAACATTTGTTTTTTAGGTAAGTGGAGAAACCTTTAAATGAATAAACGAGAGCTGGATGTCTTTGAGGCTTCGTTTGCAGCAGAGCCGATTGCATACAAAAATAGTTTGATTTGAAACCACTGGCAACAGCAGTTTGAGCTCTACCTGGAACATGTTGTTGAAAGGTCTATAAAAAGCTCGACAGTGGCCTTTGAGGTGAGAGCTAGCAGACAGGCAGTCTTTTTTCCCAGTTAACATAATTGAGCCACTGATGTTAGGTAATTAGGTTCTGAGACAAAGTTCATTAGGGGCTGATGTCAGGGTTTTGTTCAGGCCAGTCAAATAACTCCACAAGAAACTGAGAAAACCATTTATTTATGAACCTGGCTTCGTATGTGGTTAAAACAAGAAGGACACAAACTCAGGCCTAGTTTACATGTACACTGGTATTTTTTTTAAAAAAAAACAGGATTTTGTCCCTCTTTTGTCAAAAAAAAAAAATCTAAACATAAGGGTCAAAGCTGTTCTGAAAACATCTCCAACTGATTTTCCAAGTTTTAAATATTTAAGTATTCAATGTTCATCATTTTAACAAATACAGAACCTGACTTGTGCAATGTTAACATTTACTAATTATATAAGAAGTTGTAAACATCATGAAAACTAAATGATGCCAATAACATTTCAATCAGAAACTGAACATCAGGGAAAGCAAAAAATAAATAAATAAATAAACAGTGGAAGGAAAACTGTTGTTGATGTTGTGTCAGCACCAGTGGTGACTCAAAAAATTATTTACTTATTTTAACTTTTATTATTATTATTATTATTATTATTATTATTATTATTATTATTATTAATTTATATGAGGGCATGTGATTCAATTGGACATTTCACTTTAAAAAATTTAACTGCCCTCCCCACCTCTGTAAATTAAATACGGCCTCCCCCCACACAAAGCAGTTCATTTCGTATAACTGCTGTTTAATTCATAATTTCTATACTGTAACGCACTTGAATCTCTGACTGTGGAGGAATCAATATGCCCGCTTGAAAGTAAAAGATGCAACACTTTTCCTCTCTCACTGTTTTTGAGCCCATTGTTTACATGAAACATATGTTGTTTGAAACAGGCAGAGGGTCACAACAAACTGTGAGACTAATTTAACACGTGGTGCAAAGTGTTCACCTCAAAACAGGCAACATTTGGGTAACTCAGAACACAGTTTTCTTTTGGCTTATAGTCCCAAAACCAAAACGCAATGTCCCAAGGCATGCTGGGGTTAAAACTTCTGCTCTACGACGAATCACTAAAGGCCGGCGCAATTTTTGCATTAAGAGGAATTTCAGGCTCTGGTAGACCAAAAACCCCTCAATATTGAAAACTATGCATTATTACATAAAAGGCAAGTTGCAACAACAGAAATAACAACCATGGTGACTTGGCAAGTTCTGTTTTCTAGTGATTACTACATGTAGGTGAGAGCAGGAGGCTTCAGTAGGAGTAAGGCTGTGGGTACAAGAACGGAGCCGACAGAAACAAAGATCCATGTGGATGTTGTAGCTGCTCATGTAGTCTGCAGCACATCTGCCAGCACCAACAAGCAAAAAAACTTCATATGCCTCCCATTTCAAAATAAAATACTTTGTCCTTCCCAGCACAGAAAATAAAATCTAAATGCCCTCCTCCCTTTTTCAACCTGGCCTGCAGGTGTCCCTACTGAAGAATTTTAGGGTGCTTTCACACCTCATCCCAAGGTCTCGACCAAGGTTCATGTTTTTGTTACATCAATACATTTGATCCTTTTAGTTTTGGTTTCACACCGCAATGATGCCGACTTAAGACCTTTACGTGACATACCTACATCCTGTCGTCATCACCTACATATGCTGTGTCTCCAGAATGCTGTCCAGCTTGTCATAAAACAGATATTTGTCTTCTCATTAGTCGACGCACCTGTTGTTCTCAGAGCAAGCGTGCTTTTGTGTAATGTTATAGCTGCCATATTTGTTTAGATTTTGAGGTGGAATTTCTCTGCTGCTGTTTTGGTCGTCGGACAAAATATTGTCGGACCAAAGTCGTGAAAAGAGATGCCACCCTTAAATTCCACCAGATACGTGTGCGGCCCGTCTCTGCTTCGACACTGCAGTTGAGCTGATTCGTTTCAGCTCTGGTCTCCTCTTCTCCCGGTGCTCATTTTGTTTGGTGCAATGTCTTTCCTCCCTTTTCCAGCTGTCAGTCTGACGTTAGCCTGTTGGGACTTCCTGCATTTGGTCTGAAAGTCCGAAGCTTCCAAAATAATGGTTTCACACAAGCAACAAACTGAACCAGGGTTCAGTTTTGTTCCAGACCAAGACCACCTCTGCGGTTGAACCAAGGTCCGGCTGTTTTCACATCTAGATTTTTTGTCCAGATCAAACTGAAGTCTAAAAGTCCAGACTACACGAGGTAGGTGTGAAAGCACCCTTAATCAAAATTCCAACTACTCAACAACTACTTTTTCCAAAGAAGAAAGAAAAATTATTTTAACAATGATGCTGAGATTTGGAAATGGTTTATTTAGTCCTCTCTGGTCTACACCACAGAATTCTGGTCAAGGCTGACTCATTACCACCCAGACATAAACAGCAGTGATGTTGCTGCTAATTCAGCAGTGTTTGCCTTCGGCCACAGGGAAACTCAGAGGTGTTTTTACATAATGGAAATAATTTTAACAACAATTCAGCATCACTAATTACAACGTGTGACCTTACCTCTTATTTAGCTCCTGCAGCAGCCGCGAGGACTCGTGTTTGTCAGAAGGAAGAGTAAAATCTTTGCTAGTTATTTCCTAAAGCTCTGCTGGTTGACTGGAACTTCAGCTGTATCTACAGAAAACAACTAGGACACCCTCCAGGAAAAACTTCACCGTACACAGCGAGATGCCCTGCATCGTAGCTGTCCAACCCCCCCTCAAAGAACATCGCCTAAAAGCATCGAGGCACACACTCATTCGAGCGAGCTTTACTCCACTTTCTCAATGTCCAGGACTATTCCATTGTGATTTGTCTGCGACCGTGACACACAACAAACAGTGTGTGAATGATGGCCCTGCAAACATAAGGCCCTCTATTGATTCACTAGTTTTTTTTAAATGTAGGTCACACACCTTCAAGCCTCTAAAAACTGAAATAGTAAGTTTTAAATCCTGTTTTGTTACACACTTCTTTGACAAAATGCTGAAAAATACTCTTACTTTACACTAAATGATTCAGTGACCCAGTTCCAGATTTTTCCTCCCATGTTACACAGATCTGAAATGTTTCATGACAACCTGTTGTCATCCTTTGTCAAATGATGCCGCTTTGTCCTGCAGTTTGGTGCTTAGAGACGTACACGGTGCAGCTTTCCTTCTGTGTCCGACATGCAGCGTTTACTTTCCACACATCCTTTCTAAACGTGACTTGTATGTTCTTTCTAAACACATGCTTTCTGTTGTGAAACAGAAAGAATACTGGGTTAGGGTTGGGGAAGCAGCTAGTAGTGAACCCAACACAGGATAAACTCAGTCGTTTATTAACATTTTGATGCTTCGATCTGAAGGTTTTCTGTGCATCTGTTGAACTGCACGACACACACACACTGACCCACCGACCTTTGACCTCACCGATTCAAGATGTCGGATGAGACACGGCGTTGAAGCAGTTGAGCTTTTTGAACTGCGCAGACTTTGTAAAAGTTCTTCTACTTTTGCCCAAGCATGCTGCGCTGTGGCTTTCAGCCAACTAAGGGTGCACATGAGGGAACAAAATTGTGCGTGATTTTTTGTAATGAAAACAATGAATGCGCTTAGCTCTGACTTTAGCCACGTCACAATTAACAATTACCGCTGAGCGCCCTAATTAACACAGCCAAGAGTCTGAATCTGTACTCTGTAAACAAGGGTCATTATTTTAATTGTCAAAAAAATTCAAAGGCTACAGCGCAGATTGAATGCCCCCCCAAAATAAATTTTAATCAAGGCTGCAACTGTATGAAAGGCAGACCATAAACAACTAAATAAGAAATGAATATCTATATTTCCTGTCAAATTGCTCCTGCTATCGTGAAAGAAGTGCTGGTGAAAGATGGAAATGAATGGGAGTGATACATCAGCAGCGTGGGGAGATTTTCTGCCTGGCTCCCACTTGGGCAGCTCGCTTGTTCCAGCTCAGTGGAAGATTGATGACTTGTGGGTTCTGGAATTTGCACCTGTTACCTTTCCTCCATCTCTGCTGCTGTCTCACTCTCCCCTCCCACCCTTTCCTTTGCATGCTCTGCTCTCTGTCCTTATGTTCACTCCCCTAATTGTCATTATTAAATATTAATGGGAAATTATGTATATCAGTGTAATCTATCAAATGTAATCTAAAAGCGTTCCATTTGAAGTTAGAGTGAGCACATGTACAAGCTTCTGCAAGTTTCCACAGCAGGCCTTCTGCTCATGGACTGATCATGGACTGTAATCATTCTTTTGGTATAACAATGTTATATATTTCAAAGTGTGTATCAAGGAGCCCTAAAAAAGATTTTGCTCACTGTAATCAGTCCTCATGTTCATGATGAACATTAAAATATTACTTCATAATTCACACATAATGTAAGATTCTGTTCTGTCTACAGAAATGCAGAGCCATAACTTTACTAAAAACACTAACACTGGAAGACAACCCCTCAATTTTTTTAAATTCAAATGTCTAGTTTAGGTTAGTATAATTTTATGGTCCCATGGGGAAATTTGGCTTGGGCACAGTGTATTATTGCTTCATAAAAACATTGCTAACATCACATCATACAATGAAAACGTGACAGGCACTGACAGCTTTAGGGGCATTTTACATGGCACAGGTTTTGGCATCAAATAGTAAACTTTTGTTGTGTTGTGGTTTTTTTTACAAGACAAGAAAGTGCTGCTGCCCCTGAAACCACAAAGTTTTGAAAAAGGGTTCCTAAGTGTAATCCTTTGAAAAAGTAACCTTCTCTCTGGCTGTGTGAATAGACGAAACGGAAAGCCTGTGAAAGCGGTAACTAAGCTAATGCTAATGCTAATGCAAGTCCATGTATTTCTTAGTCGCCACCACCAAACTCTGATAAGGCACTCCACGGTGCACCCAAAGCAAGTTGAATGTGACGACAGTCTAATGAGGTGAATTTGAGTCTTTGTAGAATAATTTTAGAAGTCAAACTACAGCTGAATTTCTTTCATTCATGGCTGCTCAGAGCTTAGCAGCAACAGGAAGTTAACCTTGGCAGCTCCAGTGGTCATTACAAACTGTAGAGGTGTAGCTGTAGCTATCTGGCCGAGATGGCGGACCTTTTTGCACATGCGTGACTCTCATCAATGCAGGACTCGTATTGTGTACTGACTGTGGCTATCATCAATTTTTCACAAACCATAAAATAATCACATAGATGTTGTGTTATTGTGGCCATGGTCGTTAGTTTTAGAGCTTTTGTCTGTTGTTTTTTTAAGGAATGAACCTGAGACGCCAAACACTCCTGCTCTTCTCCAAGTGTAGTAATCACAAAAAAACAGTACTTTCCAGGTCGCCAAGGTTGTTATCCATCCAATCAAAACATTCCTTTTTTTTTGTAAAATAATGTGAAGTTTTTGATATCGAGGGGTTTTTGGCAGCCTGGTTCACTTCATGCATTATACAGTAACACAATTCTTCATCAAACTAAACCACTCCCACTAGTCGCTGATTGGTCCGGCCAAAACTGGCCAGAAAAAGTCCCTGCAGTATTACAGAAACATTTTGCTGCCAGACTGATTCTCAGCAAAATCTGAGCCGAGAGGAAGGAGGGCGGAGCCAAGTTACTCATTGCTTCAAAATGTGAGAGCAAGGAGGTTTATCTGCTGACTTTCGATTCTTTAAAAGCCCTAATATGCTTTTAGTGCCTTTGATACAATGACATGTCTGTTTGGACAGATTTTAATCAATCAGACATGCATTCAAATGTGCCTTTATTTATTTACTTATTTGTTTGTTTGTTTGTTTTTAATTCTTTGGCAGCATTGTCTTTGACAGCCAACTATATTTGTAAAGATTTTGGAGGTGCTAGAAAATTTAAATCAACATTTGAATAGTTGCCACTGTTTTTGCTGCAACTGTGATTTCAGTAACATTTGGTTAAATCAGAGATATAGAGTATTAAATTATCCATCTGTGCTCACTTCATTTTAGCATGTGTAGAGGTTTGCGATAAGTACAGATTATGAATTTCATTGTTAGGATACAAAAATGTGGAATTATCTTGTTTGAATCGACCATAAGGAGCAGGTATTGATCATCAGTATCGGCTGAAACCAATCCATTTTATGCATTCATACTACTACAATGCATGGTCCTCAGCCCTGCTCTAAAGAAATTATTTTCATCACTGCCTGTTGGATGAAATTCCATCGTAACTACAGTTGTAAATCTCTGTGGTGTTTTCATGGGTTGTTGTAGGAAGGAAGAGTGCTGAAGAATGTAAACAACCTAAATATAGATTGAAATGAAATATTCAACAATCAGAGAGCTTCTGGAAATTCTGGGGAAAATCTGCAGAATGTGTTTTCACAGATATTTGCCTTACAACGTGTTACAATCTCTTGTAAAGTGAGAAATGAAACTGTGTACATGAATTATTAAATCTAATATATCAAAATAAGAACAATTAGCAGTACTAAATTTTTTTCTTTCCTTAAGTGTTCATAGTTTTATGAGATAGTTTTTTTTGCGTAAAACACGGATGCTACATAACATACGAGTGGAAAGACAACTTTTTTTTGTTAAAAATGTCGTTTCTGTTATAAACAACTGGGCTTTAACTGAGATTAGCAAATTTTTACAGTGATGTGCCTTTAGTTGCAACTCTTTGCAGTATTAAAATAATGCAGACTCAGTGGATAAGTCGGAGGGCTTTATATAAAACTATACTTTCATACATATTTGTATAAAGGGTAAGACCAAGTAATCACCTCTTAACAGAAAATGTCCACTGATAAGACAGTAAAACCCACAGTGTGATTCCTGTCACACCATAAATTGAAACTGTAAACACATTAAAGGGTTACATTGGGTTTGTTATTTTTATTGTGACACACATTTAATCAGTCAGTCCCTCATGAGATGATCACACTTGAACAAAAGTGTGTGATAACATCTGAATACTTGTGTTCAGACATCCCATCCTGCAAAAAGTCATTTCAGGGAGGTGTCTTACCTTAAATTCAGGCAGACGACAGCATACGATGTCCACGTTAAGAGCAGTGGAAAATCCAGGACTGTCTTTTAGATCACAGATATCAAAAACAATTTAAAATATTTATTACAAGATGACAAAATGCGGATAAAAATACGGGTCGCTCTCTGTAGATCAGGTCCTTTGAGCATGCTCAGTGGCGGGCCAGCGGGGGAGAGGGGAAGGGGGACAAGCGTGCTTTAGCACGGTACAGGACAACTGGTCCAAGTCTGCCATTCTTCACAGAGACCAGAGATAAATGCAGAGTAAACCACACTGCAGGTGACAATACGCACAATACGCAGGTTTTTTGAAAAAGCCAGTTTCATAAGTGCCCTGCATAGCCTGGTAACATAAATAAATCATGACTACATTCACACTTCAGTCAACTCAAAACAAAGTAGAAAACTACATGTTATAATGTTAAACATGAATTATTAAATATATGTGATAATGTGGGCAGCACAGTGGCTTAGTGGTTAGCACTGCTGCCTCATAGCATGAACGTCCTGGGTTCGATACCCGTTTGGGGTAGGACCTCCCTGTGTGGAGTTTGCATGTTCTCTCCATGTCTGTGTGGGATTCCTCCCACAGTCCAAAGACATGCAGGATTATTGGTGACTCTAAATTGCCCAAAAGTGTAAATGTGAATGTGAATGGTTGTTTGTCCTCATACGTCAGCCTGGTGATGAACCTCAACCAGTGTCAGCTGGGATCTTAAGCAGTTACGGATAATAAATGAAGAAATTAATCAAGTGAAGGTGAAAAACCTTGAATTTTTATATATAATATATATCACCAGCTTATTTTATATTGATATCTTACAAAACTAAATTACATTATTATGTGAAAACATAGTTTGTGAACAACCAACTCTGTCAGCACTGATTGTAATAGCATATCTACTTAAAGCTACGGTGCGTAACTTCTACGTGTCTGTAAATATCCGTTTCACCCAAGCCACTACAAGAGGAGATGACACAACGCTGATTAAGCCATTCGGCTTCTCTAACACCTCGCGGTATTTTTCAGTATTTGTTCTTTTTGTATTTGGTGTCAGGAAATGACGCGTTCTACTCGGTTTTACCTGACAACGAGAAGGGAGGGGGGAGGAGAGCGCTACTGGAAGCAACATGGCGGAGAACCCGAAGAAGCGACCAAGAGTGGATCCTCCTAAAAAGAAAAAGCCTTCCCGTTCGGCAGAAGGTCTGTTGGCGAAGAAAGAGAGTGACAAACGAGGAAGACTAACGCGGATTTGCATCGGCGTCATGTACTGGACTGAGTACTTTATTATGTTCTTGGAAATGGTGTTATGACTGTAATGTACTGTTAGCAGCCTGGTGTTTGCCACATTGTGTAACGTTAGCCTAACGAGCAGTAAGTTACAAGGTGTGTAGCCCGTGTTGCTGTGTGTAACTTACTGCGGGGAGTCTGTGTGCTGTGACGAGTAACTTTAGTAGCCTAACGTTACGTGTAGACAGTTACAGTCCGTGTACCGTGACGAGCAGCACGCGGTGAGTCGCAAGTGTTACTCCGTGTAAAGCAAGCAAAAACGCATAAAAATGTTGTTGAATCGCGTACGGTGGTGGAGGGGTAGCGGTGGGGAGGGGAGGGGCGTTTTACACCGGGCCATACGTCATATTGAGGTGCTGGCCGTATCGTTGTAATAACGCAGAAATCCTCTAGGGGGCGACAGAAGTTACGCACTATAGCTTTAAGGGCGTTTAGACGGTGCAAGTTTTCGCATCAAACACTTCTGTTGCAATTTGGCCTTCCTGTGACACCTGATACCACAAACTTTTAATAACCGGTTTCCAGAGTGCATTCTTTTGAAAACATCACTTTTGCAAAACAGAAAGCCTGTAAAAGCTGTGACTATGCTAATGCTAATGCTAGCATAAGTCAGTTGATTTCTCAATAGCCACTACCAATGATTAAACACTGATTAAACACTCCACAGCGCACACAAAGCAGGTTAAATGTGACGATAGTCTATTGAGGCGAATTCGAGTGTTGGTAGAATAATTTTAGAAGTTGAACTATGACTGAATCCTTTAATTTGTGGCTGCTCAGGGCTTAACCGCAACAGGAAGTAAACAACTGCAGCAGCTTCGATGGTATGTCATTACAAACTTGCACCACCGACTACCAGCCTGGCATGCATACTGCAGCGCTTTAGGTTGTTCATGTAAACCTAAAATTTCTTTCAAAGACACAAAAGAAAAACTTGTCTGTTTTTAATAGGACTGCTTTTGTCTAAACATGGCGCAGTTCCTGCAGACTCAGCACTTCCTGTACTTATTTTACAGAAGAGGTGCTCTGGCCTTTCAGTGGACAGAAATCCTTGATTTTAAAGGACATTTAACAAACTAAGTTTATGTGATTTTGTAGCATGCTTGTTTGTAATTAGATATGATTGTGATATGTATTTTTTTTTAAATGTACAGTGTGTGTTGTATTCTGTGTTGTCTGGCTGAGATATAAATTAGTTAACTGTTTTAATCTGGTGCAAAGCATCTTATCTCTGTGAGATCTGTGTTTCTTATACACAGTCCCTGACAAATAAATTTAATCAACTAAAACTAAATCTAAACTTATCCATAAAATGTGCAGTTTGTATGTAAATAGGTATTAACTTAGAAATGTTGCCACCAGTTTTTGGGCACCGTGCCGTTTCTCTTTTTTAATTGATATTTCTGCTCGAACACTCAGAAGAGTGGAACGTGGAACACTGCTGTGCTCTTGTGCGTATGTGTGTGTGTGTGTGTGTGTGTG
>JAPQLA010000004.1:778479-789260 GCA_029822935.1 Naso vlamingii | reverse complement strand
GTGTGTGTGTGAGGTTTCTCCCGGGAGGCATTTTTACCATCTCTTGTTTCAGCGAGCAGTGATCCATGACTGCCCGTTCATGTGATGGTGTAGAGGAAGCAGAACACAGAATGTCTCTCATTACCTAAAGAGAAAATCTGATTTTTGGCAAACATGGCATCTCTAAGTGTAAAACCACTTTTACTGTATTTGTAAATTAAAATTTTCCTTGTCCTATTCAAACTCATATTACTTGTGCAACATCAGACAACCTGCAACAAACCAACAAACCAACAATACTGACAGTGGTTTAGTGGTTTAGGGCGGCTGAATGATAGAGGTGCAGCTTTACAACACACACCTCCAGACTCATTTGATTACTTCACTCAAAACCAGTGAATCTCTGACCAAAGTGAAAACCGCCGCCTGCTGCCGCTCTCAGTCTGGGCTAAAGAGAAGCAGAGCAGCCATTGATGAGGGCTGCTGCTCTCTTACAGGTGATAATTTAATTGTGTAAACTGTGAAGATTAAACAGACTTTCAGTGGAAAGACTTTGTATTTTGTGACACAAAATAAAATAATCCTTGGGTGAACTGAAATTCAGGTGCTTAGCACAAAGACAGACATCAGGCAGAACATGCTGGTCAAAGTGAAAGCTGGCAGAGCTTGTGATCTCCACTGCTGATGAACAGTCAGTGTCTAACAGTATGTGATCTGTATATACTGTGTACATGTTTACAATCTGTGGCATTCTGACACATTCCTCGTACTGAGTTGTGTTTTGAATACAGACACAGTAGAAGTTATTTGGACAGGCTCGTCTTGAGCAAAGTCTGATGTGACTGACCTATCACCTTGGCTGGACAACAATTTACTTACAGCAGCAACAAAGTAAATTTGTTACAACAAGAACAAAGTAAATTTACTTTAGTAATGCACTGAAGTACATTTTTTGAGTATCTGTACTTTAGTTAAGTATTATCTTTTGGGGGAAACGTATTACCTTTACTCCACTACATTTGAAAGACAAATATTGTACTTCCACTCCGCTACTTCTTTCTAAAGGTTCTCGTTACTTGATCATTTTATTTTGAAGTCAGCTCATGATTTTATTTCTTTTCTTAAATCTGAAAGACAATAAACTGTGTTCACATATTTCTGTGTGTGGTGTTGCATAAAACAGAGGCAAATATTTTTTAAATTCATAACTTCCATATGAGGTATGACTCAGACTAATAAAGACATACTAGGGGAAGGACACGCTGGCCAGACGGTCCTGCCAGATGCAGGTCAGCTCCAGTCGGTTGTCCCAGTTGGTCCCTGCTGGCCCGGTGTGTCCCGCACCGTCGGTACTAGTTGGCCTTGTCAGACCTCATTGGAGCCGACTGAGAATGTTGAATCAGCGTCAGCTGTCAAAAGGCGTCAGTAGTGAGAGAAAGCACTCTGACTGGCTGTTCAGCTAGTGAATCAAAGGTGGGTGCAAAGGTGGGAGGAAGGCATTCTTAACAATTATTCACATTAACTTTAAGGTCACCTGCTTGCGTGGAGAATGAAGACGAGGTAGGTAGCTAAACAAAAGCCGCTTTGTTTTATGCGCGGATCTCCTAGCTTTTCCATTTCCTCCTTTTTTGATCATGAGTTCAGAGATTGCCGCCACCTGCTGGTATGGAGAGTTACAACCTCTCATCCAGGTGTTCAGATGCAGATAGTACGTGCTAGCAGACCGTCGGCTGTAGTCAGTGTGGTGTGTTCGAGGGCAAATTTTTGGCCTAGACAGAGGCAGATGTGAGGCAACAAGAGGAGACACAGCAGTTTGTCTTCTCTTCTCAGCCTGGTGTGTCCTTACCCATAGGGCTGGCCTGAATGCCCTTTGTTAAGCTTCAGACACTCGTTGGTGTTACTGGACGAACCTCCAAATGTTTGTTCTCACAAAAACATTTTTTTTTAATTTTTTTTTTTTTTAAATTAGAAATGCTGTAGGCCTATTTAATGTTATTTCATAACTGAAAGCTACAGCTCATTTAGATCCAGTGTGTCATCGTATAGCCTAGCTTGAATGAAGGGAATACACACAACCCGCTTATACTGGAGGACGGGAGGACTTTCCATTTTCTGTCATTAGCTACGACCATTTAACTTTAATTGCTGCATGTTGAAAAACTCAACATCATGTCTGTGCTCATAACATCATCCTGTAGAGTACTGACCACTCCATTTTCACACATAGCCAAAGTGGGGACATCAGGACAAAGGGGAGCTTTCCATTTCAATAACTGCGGCCGATAAAACCATTACTGCTGCACTGTTTCGATTGTGGAAGACCCAGACATGTTGAAAAACCCAACAACATCATGTCTGTGCTCATAACATCATCTTGAGGTGCATGAAGTCGTGTTGTGCAGCTCTGCCAAAAACACGTTGCAACTGCTGTGAAAGCCATCGAAGACTGCTGATGATGAATCACACTCTTAAAAGAGTGTCGCATTTCGTAGGGGTAGATTTCGACCACTGTCCTTTATAACTTTGCTCCAAGGGAACTGATAGATAGACCGAAAAACAACAAAAACAAAAACAAACCCCCCCGAACCCTGAATTGAAATTCGAATGCCTATGTGTCGAACCAATTCCGAACCATTCAACATTCGGGGCCAGCCCTAATATATATTTATATATATGATCATTGACAAGTGTACCTGTATCTCTGTACTGTACTCTGTACAGTAAGCAGTGCTCAGATCATGTCATGGGGATAGCATGGGTCCATAACACTGATAACAGACATTTACAGAATCAAACAATCTTCTTCAGTTTAAAATTCAATTTTTGTCAAAGAACTGTTTCTAAGACGCTCATCATTGTTATCTAAATCTTGCCTTTCAGGTTTCGCAGCTGAAAACCAACTGAGAAGAACTAGAAAGAAGACGAGGTTTTCGGCTCGATTCCCTGCAGTCAAACTTCAAAAATCACCTGGATATCACAAAACCAAAGAGTCTTTACTCCAAACATGAGCCATCAGACAGTCAGCATCAAACCATAGTGTTCAGTAACTCCCTTTAACCGACATAATGATCTTCAGTAAGGCTCACACTTCAGTGGGAACCGTTCATTAATAGATTTTCACCTCATTATCCTGGATCAGTGGATCAGCGGAGTTTCAACTTTTCGTCCCATGCTTACCTGCATGGCAAATCCAGCTTTGGATGCATGTCCATTACCGAACTGTATATAGCCAACTTTTCACTAGATTTTTTCAGTGATACTCCCTGATGATCACAAGGGAATATGTTACTCTGTTTCTGGTGGGCTTCTGTTTCCTGTTGGACTACAGCTCCCAGGTCGCCCAGCAGGCTCAGCTCCAGAGCCGCACCAGCACTGGACTGACGTCAGCCAGGAGAGGGACTGGAGGTACGACTGTGAGGGCACCTTTGGGTGAAGTGACATCATTGGAGGGCAGGACGAGGCTCAGGAAATATGGGAGATCAAAAACCCAGCGTATCAAAAGAGGATGGGTGTGGAACCAGTTCTTCGTCCTGGAGGAGTACATGGGATCTGATCCACAGTATGTTGGAAAGGTAAGGACACACCGTTCACATTTAACGCTTGAAGTTTCATAGTTAGCAGTTTCTACTTAACTTTCATGATAACTTTTTAACCGAAGGGTTTATTGAAAGGGTCAACAAACAGTGACACCATGACCACCTTTGTCATGGTGTCAGTAATTTTATTTAAAAAAGTCAGTAAGAAGCAAAGTATAACAAAATTGTAGGCTTTATCTATATATACTATAAAAACTATTCACTGAACGACTATTTTCTTTTTTCCTTTGGTATATCTGTTGTTTACAGAGCCAGTGATGATTGCTGGGTAATGTGTGCATGTTGTTGCCCAGTCTTAAGTCTAGTGTGTGTGTGTGTGTGTGTGTGTGTGTGCTGTAACTGAGGAGGCCTAAGGGCAGATCAGAACAGCCTGCACTGGGGCCTGTTGTTACAAACTTATGCCACTGCTAAGCACGTACCAATACTTCTGAACACATAGCATTTAATGTAAAAGCAGGGGAACAAAATCAAATGACATTAATGAAGTTGTTGTGACCTCGGGAAAGAGTGTTTCTCAATAATTACAGTAGGATCATAAAATGAAATCTATGTGTGGGTGTGAATAGACACTGATGTTGTGTTAGCATCAGCTAACTGGCACCATCTACTTAATTTCCACAGTGCTGATATTACATCCTGACATACCTATTACATTATGACATCGCTGTTATCAGCCAGTTGAATCTCCTCATTATGTGCTTCGTTTACGGAGTTGTTGTTGTTCAACTCGGATTTGTTTTCATGTGTTTGTTAATGGGGGACTGTTCCTCTTGTTGCTGCGTGGATTTTGGTCAGAACCTTTAAAACCAAACTGAAAGCTGCAGTTGGTAACTTTGGGGTAAACAACAATAACTTTTTGTGATCTCCTTATAAAAAATGTCATAACACCCTCAGACAGCTGTTAGTCAGTGGTTTGGTCTGAGAGTATCATGAGGTCTCTGTGTTTTCCCATCATGCCTCTGTATTCAGGATTGGTAAAAATCCTATCGCTCTCATTCTATTCGCCCAATCAGTGACGCTCTCTACTCAATTTCCTTATTGGCCGGTCTGCATTGTGCTTCTTAGCGACAGGTGATGTCAGTACGAGCTGATTAGTTCACCGTGCTCTGACTCGCCTCTGCCAACAACAGAGTGTCTGTAAGCCACACCGTCAGTCGGCTCGAGCTCGAGCTGAGACGGACCAGTTTACTCTGCTGCAACTTTCCCTGCAACCGTTTGGTCTCCGTTCAAGCTGGACTTAAGAGACAGAGAGACAACAAACAAAATAAAATACGAGCTGGCAGAAACAGCTGCAGTGGACTTTCTTCCCAACAAGATTCATGCTACAGCCATCGTTAAAGTTATGATTATCAGAACTTAGTTTTAAATGCATATGATCAAACTAAATGCTCTGCATTTACAGTTTTTATTCCCTACTTACAGTTAGTCAGAAAGCAAACTGACTGTCAGTGATGGCCCCACATCCACAGTGCAGATCGTTTTTCAAACCTTTCAAATCTTCTTTAATCTTTGAGAATGTTGTTTGAAGGGTCAGGGTCAGGCTGAGGAGGAAGCTCCGAAGCCTTTTCCTCCTCTTTGTTGTCTGAGTGTCCTCTCTGAAGACTGTGCTGGCACAATCAATGGCAACATCGCTCAATAAATGTAGACAACATCCGAGAGGAGGAAGAAAGAAAGTCTAGGAGATAAATTAGAGCCAAAGGGGAATCAGTCAGCATAAACTTTACAAAACATAGTACAAACACTGACTTTAACATTTTAACTAAAAAGCCTCTTAATTTCAGCGACATGCTCTTCTATGAAACAACCAGTTGCACAGGAATACCAATTAAAAACATCACCATTTATACATGACGTGTGGATGAGATCTCCTGCAAATAAAATATCTTTAGGTTCACATAACAAAATATCTTAAGTTGGGGCTGATTTTTTTTTTCTTTTTTTTTAAAAGAAAACTAAAATGAGGCCATATTTACTCTCTAACAGTAAACCAAAACAACAACATTAAAAATGGATAAAATAAAGCATGATACACAAAAATGTAATTGTTTTAATTTTTTTGTCTCGCCTTCCTTTGCTGCTTTTGATTTGAATAACATTTAATCTCAACATTCTTTAAGGCCTCGGCACCACTGCGCGTCACTTTAAATGTTTAAGTTCCATCACTCCAACATTTATTCTAGAAAAGAGAAAGTGTGCGACATTTATTCTTCATCCATACTGGGAAAAACAGAAACAGTAGCTGCAATGAACAGTCACAGTGAAAGACAAGGTGAGAAGGAGAATATACATGATAATCACATATGCATAGCATCTATGTCAGAAAAGTGTGTGTGTGTGTGGGAGTGTCTGAAGCTGTTATGCCAAGTTCAGACTACGGTTTATAATAGTCCAAACTTACAGACGTATGGCACAGGTAATGAAAATGGGCACTGGGTGTGTTTAGTCCATCGTCTGCCTCATGACATCCTGGTAAATTAACTAGCGTGTTAGAAATCTTCCTTCCTTCCTTTCTTCTTTCTTTATACCATTGCTCAGGAGAGGGCAGCTGCATGATGAAAAATCGTGAAATAATGTTATAACTGACAACTGTGCACATTTTTTAACAGCTAATTTTTTTTTTTTTTTTTTTTAATAAGAAGACATACAGAGTTAAACATCTAAAGTGTAACTGTGTATTGTCCCCTCTGGTTTTGGCAGAAACCCAATTCCTTACCTATTTCTAGGAGTATACTGACATGATCAGTGCAGTTTGAGGTATCTGGGTGGGGTCACGCTCAGTTCTGCTGGTTCAAGCCATCCACCAACAGACGAGTTCGTCGTGGGAAGCACTGTCCCTTAACAAGTCCAAACAACAATCCTGAAGGTATTAGGAGGAGCTCAGGAAGCTGCTGTTGATGTGATCAGTTTGGCAGACATCGTTGCCAGCAGCTCTCCACCAGCCTGCCCGCCACAGTTGACTGGCAGCAGCTTTTTCTCTGCAGGAGGCCTGAGACCTCCAGCTGGCAGCCAGACAGAGAGGGAGAGTACGTGTGTTCGTGTGACAGAGAGAGGTAAGGAGAGGGTCAGAGGTGAGGAGAGACGGGATTTCTGTTGGGTAATCAACTAACCTGGATTTGTGTCAAAACACGTGAGCATCACAAGAAAAAAGAGAATAAAAAAACTGTGATATTGAGAAACCTGGCTTCTGTTCTTTGTTTGTGACTGAATGAGTTGGCCTCATTTGATTGTTTAAGATTTAATAAAAATGAATTTCAGTTCTTTAAATCTAGCTTAAAGGTCAGGAGCTTCCTAGACCCACAACGGGCTTATTGTGTCAGCTGGCTGCTGACCGCGGTCAAGACATTCTAAGGTTAACTCCGCGCAATCTCATCTTCAAAGCCAGTGGCTGTAAGCATCAAATAATTTTCACTGATGGATAAATCATTTGAGCCGTTGGAAGAAATATTACAGTTGAATTTTACATAAGCAGCTTTAGTTAACAGAGCTTCTGAAATATTTATATTTAGTAATATTTTATGATTTTTTTTCCTCAAGCCTATTTGATGTCAACCGTCAGCTCGGCAATTTTTTGCCCCAATGAAATTCTTAAGATGAAAAGATTAAAGTTTTTTATAAATCCTTACATGTTGAAGCCCTTATTGGCCAAGATTCAAAGTCTTTGTCATTCGAGCAGCTTAGTGTTGTGTTGGTGTTGTCTGTTATTAGTCATGTTTCTATTAATTATGAAACAAATTTTGAGAAAGCTTTTGAAATCTTGCAAAAAGGAACATGTGAATTAGGAGCATTTCCATCAACTAGTTTGGAGCGAATAAACTAGCCTGCAAAGCGTAGTTTGCTCAGAAGGTGGCAGTATAGAAAATGTCACACATAGCTGTAATAAACAGAAAAAGAAGAGGCTGCAGACACAAAACATGGCGGCATGCTGTTCCTGTTCACCATCTAAAACTGCTGTTATGTTCTTCAAAGGCGATCTATGAATACTTTGGTCTCCTTGTTGCTCCACATATACCTGTTGTTGTTGTTGTTGTTGTTGTTGTTTTCAGCCATGTACTTGCACGTTTGGAGAATATCTGGGAAGACAGCAGAATCATCTCCTTTTACTATTTCTTTTTTTGGGGAGCAGAAACGGCTGATGCTGCTCAGTCACAAGATATATATTATTTACACAATTTTCTATTTATTTTTAATAGCACAGCTGTTTCCATCTCTCATTTTGCACATTAACTTTTTTGACAAAGGCAAAAACCACTTCAAGCGTATGAACTTTTTTTGTGAAATTGAAAAATTAGAATTTTTTTAAAGTTTGCCATTTCCGTTTACCATTTCTAATGCAATGTTTTATAATGCGCATCAAAATATGTTAATGAAAACACGGTTATGGAGTCCTAGAATCTCCTCCAGAGGGATTTCTTATGTCGAAGTCAGACTACAAGATATTTTTGTCTTTTAAAATTTTCACTGTTTCACACTGTTTCACGCAATTAAAGAGTCCCAAAATCTTTCTGTGTCACAGTCAAGAGACATGACAGATGACATGTTGCTCCAGTGACGTGCGTGATGTCACCGGCAAGGAAGTGCTCGTACTGACTAGGGATGGGCAGACTGATCCAAATATTGATATTATCAATATCAACAGCGGTACTGGTGTCAGATGGATACTAGCTTGATGGGGTCGATACTATAGTTTTAGTTTCTCTCCTCTACGTTCAGTGCGTTGCTCCCGTTTCATCACACGTCTGTGCTAAACACTGCTCCTCTCACACCCTGCATGCACACTTTGCGCCTCCTCTCCTGCTCTGCTGCATCCGTCAGGTGACGAGCAGAGTGGACACGCGTTGGCTGCACTGAGAGTGAGAGCGTCGTGGCTGAGAGAAAGAGGAGCGTCGTGTGGAGTTATTTTACTGCAGTGAATGAAAATATCGCTAAAATCTCAAACCTGACCTGGGTTTTAACAAGCACATAACTAAATAACAGTGGAAAGCAAAAATTACAAAATCATTTAGTCCATAAAAATGTATTCAGATTTACAGTAACATAATGATGATGCTTTCACCCCATAAATCATGACACACTGCTCCCTCCTACACACAAGTACATAAACTGCTTTTATGAGTATTAAGTATTGGTATCGGTATCGGCAATACTGGACCTGTATTTACTTGGTATCGGATTAATACCAAATTTTGCAACATCTCACACCCCTACCTCTGACTATTACTACAACTGACAGGCCGTCGTGGGAGGTAAACAAAAATCAAACATGCTAGTCTCTCTGTGGTTAAGTTGTGAGGTGTCCTAGATGCGGCATCAGTTTTCAATTTTCATCAGTCTCCCGGGTCGGGCTACTGTCGGGCTGAAATTGTGTAGTCTGAACAGGGCCTTACAGTAACAAGCTGAGAGAGCTCTTTTACTGTATGCCGTCTGTAGGATGACTGGGACTGATGTGATTCACATGACCGGAAGCTGTTAAAGAGCAGTCTTCAAAAAGTGGAGTAAAGGAAGTTTTCAGAGCTGGAGGTCTTCATTAAATAAACATGAAGCAGAGGGTTGGGAGTAATTGAGAGTCAGACTAATTAAAAAAAAATGCTTGGCTGACAAATCCATACCTGTCTGTGATCCAATGTGACCACTCAGCAAAGGTTCTGTTTCCGCTGTGTTCTCACTGTCAGCAAACAACCGTCAGGTTCAGGTCCAGCAAAACAGAACGATCCACAGTAATCAACATTAAGCAGCAGTCCCATCACACTGCACTGTACGCCGTGTCTGCCTTCTGTCCACAGCAGCTGTGTGCTCGAACAGCTCCCGCTTCACATCCACCGAAGCACTGAACAAGCAGAGTATTTTCTGCAACAAACAACTTCAATAATTAAACTGACTTAAGTTTGAATGTGCAGATATAGGACAGTACTGTTCTGTTTTCTTCATCAGTACTGTAAGAGTCAGGTCATTTATTTTGTCGTTGCTTAGCTCAGATTTAGTTAGCATTTGATTTGCTGTGAATGTCCTTTTAATATGGGTGCCTATTGGTTAATTTGTAGTTAAAAGAGCAAATATATAAAAACAAATACATTAAGTAATTCAGTAACTGCTGATATGTGACAGAAAACAAAGACAATTAATTTGTGGCAGTTGTACTGTTACTATAAAATACATTTGTCTGAACAGATTAGCACTTTATGTAATTTTAGAATTAAATACATACTAGATGTAAACTGCAGGGTAGATGCTCACTGGAGAAGCAGAAATACATTAAGTACTACATAAAGTGCTAATCTGAGTCTAAAAGTAACACAATGTAGTACCATTTAGAGTTGTTGGAATATTTTATCTAATGACTTTAGGTGGAGGCAGGCTAGCACTTCCCATTGACTACCAGTATTTGAGCTAAACTAATTAGCGGTGGGTGAGCTCTTCCCGTCTCTTCCTTGTTACTGCACACACAGTCAAAAGAATGGGATCTATCTTCTTGTCTGGAACTCAGGAGGGAGTAAAATAACAAAAAAAGTTGGCTTATCCCTTGAAGTCTTATGTTGCTTTGCAACAGGTGCCACAGAGTTACAGCATAATCACCTCTGGTAACCTTTGTGTCATTAGGTGAATGGCTGAAAACTACATCACCAGTATGAAACTGTAATACTCCATAAATGGCTGAATTCCACTGTGTTTCATTTTGTGGCTTTCCCAAAAGTTTGACCCTTCCATGTGAATGAGCACAGAAGTTGTATTCACAGTGACGTGAATGAGCTGATTGTTAGCTGTGATCAGCTGCTACTACATCTCATCTGGGCAGCACAGGTCCACTTTATGTTCCAACTGAGATCACATCATAGAGTGCTACTGTGTCATTAGTCCCAGTTTTCCTGACATAGTGAAAACAAATGTGAAGGAAATGTAAACACCCCTAAAATGTGCAGTAAAGCAGCCACACAAGAGCAGTTAGTGCAAGTCTGTTTTTTCAACAATACACGCATAAAACGCAAGGTTGATGCCCAATAAAAATCTGTCTATCTGTCTGTCTCTCTGTCTGTTTACAGTGTATACAGCCTATCTGTTGATTTCTGGCATCTTTCCTCTCAAACTTTATCATGTGATTATGATGGAAAAACAGTGTATATAGTGTGTGATCACCATCACTGCTGAGTCATTGCTTAGCCTCAAAGAAAGCTGACACCACCAAAACACACACACACACACACACACACACAC
>JAPQLA010000004.1:765855-778379 GCA_029822935.1 Naso vlamingii | reverse complement strand
TTTTTTGTTGTTGCGACTATGACCTAGACCCACTAGATGGCGGTATTCTGCCCCATTCTACATAATCAACCTTTAAAGGATGTGTGAGGACTGAGTTTGGGGAGGTTGTGATGGCATCCTCTGTGGATCTGTTGGCTCTGAATGCAAACTGGTGGCAAAAATGTTGGTCTTGATGTGCTGCAGAAACATTTCTTTCAAAGTTCTTCAGCAGAGGTGAATGAGTGCAACACGTTGTTTAGACTGAACACTGCAGACTATTTAGACACTGGTATCATAGCTGTACCTCAGAAGACTGTCTTGAGGCAGGTGGGATCATTCTTCTGACCGTGATGTTATAAATTGGAGCATGATTTCTGCCTTTCTCGAATGTGTCCAACATTTCCAAATCACAGTGCATATAAATAAAAGGCTTATCTAATGAGCCTTCAAAAGAGCAACATCATAATTTGAAATAATTGCAATACTATGTGTTTATGTTAACATATGATATATATATACTGGTTGCACTTGCAGATGTGTATATCACATAAGGGATAAGGCGCCGTTATCTGGAATAAATAGACGACGTTGGGGTGTGAACCATGTCAGAAAGTTGCTTTGCGAAGTCCATTCAGTCTTGATAACGAACACCTTGGCATTATCCCACCATAACATGGTCACTTACCAAAGAAAATAATGATTAGACTATTAAATTATATTTTCATGCATTCTGTGGTCAAAATTGAAAGTTTTAAACGAGCAACAATTCCATTTCCCTGGCAACACCTGAGACCTCGACGCGTAAGGTTCTTATGTAATGAAAACATCGTTCAGTGCTCCAGTAAATAGGACGGGCCATAGACACAACGTAGCAACAGGAGATAAAGTAGTCCACTCAGCTGTTAGCCAGAGAGCTAATGTTATACTAGCTATATTCAAAGTCAATAACATGGCGCCAATTTGCCAATATGTTTAACAACAGGTCAGCCACGTAATTGTCCCCAAATCAATAACAACTTTCACAAAAAAGAGTTCTGATTAAATCAAATACCGAAGCTGTATGTATGAAAGCTTATTGGATATAAATCATCATCACCTTTTGTGTCTTTTCCTTATTTTGTTTTATTTTATTTAAGTTTATATGTTTGATAGACAGTAAGTGAAAACAAATGCACTGTAAAATGATACCAGCTTGCACATCCTGTGATGAGTCACAATAAGCACAGTTACACTGTGACTTCAGATCAGTATTTTCATATCATGCTTTCACTGTAACGCCTGAGAGCTGGTTGTGTTTCCTCTGCAGACATCATGCAGAAGTCTCACGTTTGTTTGCTGCCGACAGGATGTGTGTGCAGCTCGTGTGGTCTTTTGGGGCAAGCATATCACCTCGCTGCCCTTATTACACATGTCCGGTAGCAGCTCCATCTGTCAGCTGAGGGAATGATGGCTAAACTAACCGAGCGCTCCTCAGCATATCGGAAGGTCATCAGTATTCATCAGAAGCCGGCATGACTCTAACGTAATGACAACAGCCTTTCTCATGACGAGTAAGAAATACAAGTACTTTACTTAACGCACAGCACATGCGGTGAAATATTCTACCATCACGGCTCACCTTTCTGTACGATATCCAATCAGGAAACAAAGAGATGCACCAATCAGCTAGACAGGTTATTAAAGTGGATCTCTTTATTTCAGCAAAATTCAACATTCAGAATGACTTCACACTTTAGGAAGTCACTTCACACAAGCCTCTAAATGAATGAAGTCAACTCCTGTTCTGCCTGACTGACTGACTGACTGACTGACTGATTGACAGACTGATGGATGGACAAATGCAGCAGAGCGATTAAATATTGAGATGGAGTGATATAAGTTGGTGTAACAGTGATGTTGGTTTGGGAGATTCCTAATTAAACGAGTGTCAGCGCTGATCTCTGTGCTCGCGTGCGAAGTAGATTGATATGATTTATTAATGCAGTCATGCATTTCACTCAGCAAATACTGGAAGTAACGGCAGGTTTGTCTGCATGTAATCAGGTTAATAGAAAAACTCCCACATGTCCTAATTGAGTTTGACAACGTCAGTTCACTAATGAGATTTCCAATGAACAAAATGATTTGAAAATGTTTTTCCAAAGCAGAACTGGATGCCACATCATTATGAGCTTCATTACTTTGACTGTTGTGCTGAAGATGGTGATGAATACTAACAATGCAGATGAATACCAATAATAATGTTCATAATAACAAAGAATTTGCTATTTGTGTGACAAGCTGGACATTGACAAACACATCCTTTGTGCCTGTTACAAGGATTGACATCTGTTAAGAAAGTAACTCCAGTAAACAGTAACATTTTCCTGAATATAAATGCATATGTCATCATTTCTACATTTAGAAATTTCAGCCGAAACAGATGAATAGGCTATATTTGACAAAAAGTGGGAGGGGGGGGCAATAGCAAAAGAAAATGGGAAATCAACTGTGCAACAAGTTGTGTGTTTGTGCGTGTGTGTGTGCGTGTGATTATCTCATTCTTGAGATGGTTCTGTGAAATCTTTGGCTCTTACTTAGAAAACTCACTTTTGCACTTTGAAATGCATTCATACATACATAGAAATTATTCATTTACATCTAATTTATATATTTGCAGACAGTCCGTGCCCAAATTTTTTTCTGAAATTAACCACCAAATTCTAGCAGTGTGAGCTGCTGCTGCAACCCCCCATTCACAAACTACGATAGAAGGTGCAATCCAAAAGCTCCAAGACTGTTTCTTGTTGTAGACCAACAAAGTGCTCCACAGTAACATGCATGTAACAATAGCAAGCTGTAACTTAAAGTATTCTAACATGACTCGATCATCATCAACACCTGTGTTACATTCTTGACCACTGGCACAATTTGCAACTTTGCTATGGACCTGAAACTTAAAGCTGCAGTAGGTAGCTTTTGCTAACAAGCCTGTTTTTGCTCCGGCTCGCGTTTTTTTTTATTTGTGGTCGCTCTCTCTTTTAAGTCCAGTTTGAACTGAGACCAAACGGTTGCAGGGAAAGTTGCAGCGGAGTGAACAGGTCCATCTCATCCCATGCTCGAGCAACTGATGGTGTGGCTTGCAGACACTCTGTTGTCGGCAGAGGCAAGTCAGAGCGTAAGACACAAAGCACTAATCATCTAGTACTGATGTCACCTGTCGCTAAGAAGTGCAGCGTAGACCGGCCAATCAGAACAGAGAGTAGAGAGCGTCACTGATTGGGCAAATAGAACAAGAGTGATAGGATTTTACCAATTCTGAATACATGATGGAAAAACACAGAGATCTCGCCATACTCTCAGACCCAATCCAAAGCATCTGTCACTGCAGTATTTCTTGAAGCAACACTATGTAACTTTGACCGAGACCCACTGCTTCAAAAAACCAAACTTATCAATGCAAGTTCATATGTTGCATAAAACAATTTGAATGATACTGGGTCATATTTTACGGAGACAATGTCCTCTGGTTTTCCCTCTGATGTCCAACAACTGCTCTGCCTCAACTCTGTGATTCACAGAGGGTCCCTGAAAGCAAGATGCAGGCTTCTTGTAGACTGAAGCTGCAGCTGCAGCTTGCTTTCAGGGACCCTCTGTGAATCACAGAGTTGAAGCAGAGCAGTTGTTGAGAAGAAACACTCTGTGCTGATGGAGACAAAAGTCAGACAGACATCATTTTCATCTTTGTGTTCAGTTGAGTTAATTTCAGTAATTGTAAAGTCCATCAAAAATTGAAATCCTGTGCTGTGCCTGGATGACATGATGCACCAGATGAAGAAGGAAAAAAAAGGTACTGGGAAATACGTCAGAAAAACTATCATGTTTATCCCGTCTTACGTTTACATTAACGGCCGAGGTGAGGTGAGAAAAACCTGCGTCTACTGTCAATGGATCAGCTCCCGTTGCACACAAAACCTCGATCTTAGCAGGTAAACAAGAAAATGGGTATGTCCTGTGTTCTTGTTGTGACTTGTTCATTTACAAGTTTGTTGCTGTTACCTACGTTACTTTTAGACGCAGAGTAGCAATTTATGTAATTTTAGAATCAAGTAGGCTATGTTTACTGTTTTCATACTATTTACTGGCCTGCTTGTCCATTGAGGTTTACGTCTAGTACGTATTTGAATGATTTGAGACAGTTATTAAACCACCATCGGGTAGAATGACCATGTAAGTCTGCCCATTTTGAATTAAAAGCTCTGTTTTCATTGCGTACTTTTCTCACTTCAAGAGAACTACATTTGAAATTACATTTTCTCTGACTCACTTCTTCCTGTGTGGTCTCTCACCTCATCTGAGTAGCATCACATGTTGTCATTTTAACAGCTAGCCATAGGTCTGTTTCTTGGGTTGCTACCATAAGGGCCAGGAATGCTGTGTCAGCTGCAGTAGATGAAAGTAAACTATCTGCCAAAGTTGATAATATCTCATTATTTATTAATTATCAGTAGCTGTGTTTACATGGACACAAGCATCTGGTTCTGGATTGGAACTGCTGTCTGCCTATTAATAACCTTGGAAAGAGGGGGGTGGGGGTGTGGAGGGATGGCATGTTAACATTTTAATCATTTTCCTAACAAGGGGGACAGCGTACCTTGTGTCACGACCCTGGCTCTAAAAGCCGTGACAAACAGAGGGAGATGCAGACTGAAGGCACCATTATAAATAATTTATTTTACAAAAAACATAAGAATAAACAACTGAAATAAACTAAGAGTAAAGTGGGGTGTGAATTGTCAGAAAAGTCAGTAGTGTGTGCGTGTATGCATGAGTGTGAGAAGTGGTGTGTGAGAGAGATGTTGCATGCTGACAAACAAAAAACAAAATGCGACCATCAATGTGCAGCTTTTAAAGGGGATTGGCAGCACAGGGCCCAGGTGATGCCAACCAGCAATCAGGCTGCTCCGCCCTCCAACTAACAGGCTGCTACATGAGAAGTAAACACAAAACAAATTACTAGAGAAGGGTCCTGAAAGGAATCTGTTCCAATACACAGCAGATATCATAAAACAACTATATACGTACACCTAATCAAATGAAGTGAATTTTGTCTGAATCCCTAACACCTATATACATATACATTAGCAAACTGTTTCCTACAAAAAGAAACGCTTGGACTGAAGTGAACCACGGCCTACTCCAACAGGTACAGCATCCCTCGCACTGCTCTCCTACCCCAGCAACCAGTGCACCTGGGATGCAATTTAAGAGGCGACAGAAAGGCAAGGGAAACACCAAGGAGGAGAGCACAGGTCACAGTATTACGCCTGAGGAACCCTTGACAATGTGTCCGCCACCACGTTGTCGGTCCCTTTTCCATAGTGAATATCGAGACAGTACGACTGCAAAAACCGAGACCACCGTATCAACCTCTGATTGGTGCACTGCAGAGAGATCAAGAATGTCAACAGGTTGTGGTCAGTGAACACAACCACAAGGCTGCTACCGCCACCAACATGGACATCAAAATGTTTTAAAGCAAGAACTACAGCCAAAGCTTCTTTTTCAGTGACTGAATAGTTCATTTGACATGAGTTAAACTTTTTGGAGAAGAAACTAATGGATTTGTCTGTCCCCAAGTCATCCTCCTGCATGAGGATGGGCCCTGCACCAACATGACTGGCGTCTACATACATTTTAAAGGGCCCATCAAGTTGCGGAGCGACCAAAATTGGAGCGGAGCAACGGAGCTCTTTAACTTGCTCAAAAGCCTTCTGGCAAACGGTGGACCAAATTAATTTTGTTTTTCCCTTGAGCAGATCAGTGAGGGGTGTTGACTGTTGTAAAGTTTCTACAGAAACTCCGGGAATAACCAACAAGGCCAAGAAAACACATGAGCTCTTTTTTTGTTGTGGGAACTGGGTACTGTTTAGCAGCCTGGACTTTAGCGTCGACAGGGCGCACCTCGCCCTACCCAACCACTCGGCCAAGGTAGGTCACGGTTGCTCTTGCAAACTCACACTTGGTGAGATTTACTGTGAGCCTCGCCTCCGCCAACTGGATGGACAGTTCTTGGATACACACAAGGTGAGTATGTCAGGTGTCAGAATATACTACCACATCATCAAGAGACATGGCACAACACCAATTACACGATTATAAAGCGTTGGAAAGTTGCTGGTGCGTTACGAAGCCCAAAAGGCATTACTGTGTATGAATGAAGGGCGTTTGGTGTAACAAAAGCAGCAATCTCACGCACTTACTGGGACAAGGGGACCTGCCAATATCCCTTCAGAAGGTCAGACTTGCTCACAATTTTGCCTAGCCCACCTGGTTGATACAGTCCTCCATCCTGGGCAAGGGAAAAGAGTCGGGTTTAGTTACATTGTTCACTTTACAGAAATCAGTGCAAAAATGCAGTGTTTTATCAGACTTAGGAACAAGTATGCAAGGAGAGGACCAGCTAGATGAACAGGGCTCTGCAATTCCATTCTCCTCCGCATCCAGGTGTTTACGCCTGTCTGTACTGACACAGTAGAACCGCTGCTTGGTGGGCTTATTGTCACCCACATCCATGCCATGCTCAATTAAATGAGTGCAGCTTGGCGTGTCACCAAATAACTGAGGAAGCGCACGGATGAGCTCAACCAGCTTCCCACGATGTGACTCAGACAAATGTGCGAACAGTTTATCCAGATGACACAGAGCTTCAGAGTCTTTCAACTGGCTGTGCAACAATGCTTGGTTGGATGTACTTATGCCATCTTCCTCATACGCTGACACATTTGGAGGAGACTCCACCAATGCTGAACCAGCAACACCCGCTGCCCACACCTGACCACTAACCTGAGAGTCTGCACCTGACCATTAATACGGCTTCAGCAGGTTTACATGGCAGAGCTGCATCGGCTTTTTACAAAATGGTGTGGAAATGATGTAATTCTGCTCCGAGATTTTTTTAAGCATTGTGTGTGGACCAGAAAATTTTGCCTGAAAAGGTGAAGCAACAACAGGCAGCAGAGCAAGCACTTGGTCACCAGGGCTAAAAAACCCTCCTCCTAATCTCTACCAAGCTCTGTACAGTAGGCGTGTAAGACTGACTTAAGTGTTTGATGGAAGCGCTCCAATGCTCCCTGTTTCTGAGCGTGGTAAGCAGAGCTCTGTTTATGTTAGACTCAGAGCTGCTTCAACACCTGCGCAAACATATGGGAAGAGAAATTTGAACCCTGGTCTGACTGGATGATTTTTGGGATCCCAAATGTGAAAACAAACTGAGGAAATGCTCTAACAACCGACCTCATGGTGATTGTGTGCAAAGGGTATACTGCAGGATAACGAGTACTCTGGCATATGACAGGCAAAAGATAACTTGAACACAACTTTGAATGGGGCAAAGGACCTATGCAATCGATTATCAAGTGTTCAAATGGTTTGTCAGTGGCAGGAATGGGACAGTGGCACAGGTTTTAAGATCCGATTGGGTTTGTCAGTCAACTGGCATGCATGACACGTTTTAATGAACGCAGAGACTTCTTTTTTAATGCGAGGCTGAAAGAAATGTCTCAAAACTTGCTCATAAGTTTTTCTCCCCAGAGTGTCCAGACTCATCATGCACTACTTTAAGCACTGACTGATGAAGTTTAAGGGGCAAAACTATCTGAAAGACAGGATCCCCAACCACATTCCCACTGTACTGCACCCATTTTCTGACCAACAGCGATTCTTGGAGAAAATAACCACAAGCACTGTTCAGCATTTCACTCTCAGGCTGAGCAGCTCCTTTAGGGAAGGGTGGGTCTGCTGCTCAGCAACCATTTCACTGCGGAAAATGAACACAGGAAAATTAGACAGAGGTATTGAAAAATTTTCAGACACATTACCGTGTTTTGAATGAGATGCAGAGTCAGATTTCGCCGCCACCATTGCGTGTGTAACGGCGCAGGCTGTAAAAGCTTCGGGGAAATCATGTTCACTTTCGTCCGGCTGTGACCTCACCAGTGGCACAGGCGCCACTACCACAGGCAGGGAAACCTCTGCCCACGACCGAGCACCAACAAGACCATTACCCAAAATGACTGAAATTCCCGGGATTGGCAACGCTGGGTGCACAGTACGCTCAGCCTCACCCTAGAATAAGTCAAATCAAGCCTCACTCTGTGCAATGGGACCAGCAACACATTTAAATCCATTCCATGCACCGGAACGAAGGTGCCCGTTTCGGACTCCTTGGACAAAGGCAAAACACCGTCTTGAATAAAGGAGTCAAAAACGCTCCAGTCTCTCAAACTCACCTCCAAACTTTCACATCACTTCCCAGCATAGACACAAAACCCCTCTTAAAAAACGGACGGTAAGCCTCCAAACCTTGGAGACATGAGTCTTTGTCAAAATAGTCAGACACGTGATTAACAGGAGTGACAGAGCAAGGAGCTGGTGCAGCCAAACCAACCCCTTCAACATGGACACTAACATCACGGCCCCTGCATCTGTGCATCAGTACAAAATCATCAGTGAGGGCCGCTGCTTCAGACGCATTTTGTGCTTTCTATTCACTAATGTACCCTCAAAATCATTTACACCTGAGGCAGAACACCAGCGAGAAAAATGCGCATGTAAATCCTGTATGTACTTGAGTTGACTCAGCTTCTCTCCTTTTTCCCAGTCCTAAAATGTTGCCGGTAGGCCTCTGTCACCAATTCATAGGCCTGCAACACCGCAGATTTATCCGAGGAGGTTTTTGACTCTCAGCAACAGGCAAAGAGGAAAAAGCCTCCTGTGCTTGGGCTGTTAGGACACATTGCAACATCAGCATGCTGAATCAGGCCAATAACACGCATCAGCAATGCACTCAAACAGCAGAAAAACTGACTTTGGATCACGCTCTGAAAATTTTGTCAAAAGTTGCAAGTTACTCCAAACATCAAAATCATTAACAAACAGATCAGAGGAGGTAGAAGACATCTGTCTCAACTTGTCTGCAGCTTCGAGTTTGCGCTCTTTATTCAGCTGCAACCTGGTCTGCTCAAGCTCATGACGCATCTTCTCTACAGTCAAGTCTTTCTTGATTTCCACCTGTAATTTAAATTTGTCATGCTCCAACATAAGGAACTCTTTTTGTTATTTAGATGTTAATGTTTTTTGGACTTCAGGCAAAATTTTACATTCAACCAAATTTGCTTTCAAAACAGCTTTCACTCTCTATTTTTGACGTACATCACCAACACCGACATTATAATGTGCTGCTATTTTCAGCAGTTCCTTTTTTCCAAAAAACCCTCCAAGGGAGAAGCAAAAAAATCTTCCACATTCACACTTACGTGTGTGTGCAATCGATGTAATGAACACTGAAAACTGCGCCTGGTGGACAGACAACCCAACATTTTATAGGATTACTGAAATGGAAGGTTTCATTCATAATTATTATTATTTTTTATTTATGTAGCCTAATGAAACATGGAGGACATCGACCAAACCTGCCTGTAAGATTTTGGATAAGACTGGTCTTGTACTCTCTTGACCAGGGAAGCCACAAAAACAAACTGCTCTTTATACCTGGTTTGGGATGTCGAGAAGCGCAGTGCAAATTCACCACCAAAATGACACCAAAACACCATCATCTTTAGTGACCCACCCTCTTCTGCGCTGCTTCACCCAGCTCAGCCTTGCCTGCTTCGGGAAAATAGCAACTTGGTGCAGGTGGGGAAAACAGCCGCTTGCACTGCACGAAATTGCAAAAATGCCTGGACCTGCGCTTAAATCAACTTTGCGCTGGCACGAAAAAAGAGCCCAGGGTCTAGAAGACGGATCACATCCTAACTGAGTCGTTAGATCCTTCCACATTCTTTACTTTGAAAGCATCAGTTTTATGCTGCAGACTGTCACTTCACAGCTCACTTTAGAGTTTGTGGGACCTCTTGGATATTTATTCATCAGTCTAAACTCTGCTTGAATTATGGTATCGGGTGAATAATGTGGGTTTCATCTGCAGGTATATAAGAACTTGGTTTACATGTCAAAGTCAGTTTCTTTCTAGTAGTGACAATCACCGATCAGCCTGTTTAATCAGCAGTATTCTATGAAGATACATTATATTTTGTATTACATACATTATATTTTTAACCCTTACAGTGCATCTCTTCCATGTCCTCTCATGTAAAGGAAGTGCAGAACTAAATCAGTGGAGTAACCGTTTTTCTACTTTAAACCTCTGCAAGGAGATACGTTGTCATGTAATAGAGTGGCTAAGTCCCGCCCCCTCAGGTGGAATCATCTTTTAAAATGACAAACATCATAACTAAGATTGGCGGTACAATTTAAACAGGATTCAAAAAAGAATTTTTCTCTGCCCATTGACCATTGTACAAAATCTTTCCAAAATAAGGTCCCATGGAGTGGAAGTAGAAGGGTGGGACTTTGAGTCACTATAAGACATTCACCACTAGTTCATGAAACATCCTTGGCTGTGTAGTATCAGTCTGAATAAAGCTTTAAAATGTGAATAAACGAATGTGATACTAAAATTATGAAGAATTTTTCTGCTTTAATTAACATTCATGAGCAATAGAGAAAAGCTTGAAATAAAATCGTTCTTGTTGTTGAGACTTTAAATTTTAGAAGAGAAATCTGCTGCCAAAAAAATTTCATTTGATCAGATTTGTTTGGCAAATACATAGGTCTATATATATCCTGACTTGTGATAAAAATGAGCCACAATTAAAAAAACATTGGAATGATAGCAGAAGAGTTCTCTTTCATAAGTCGCAGTGTTTTCTTTTCTACTCCCAGTTCATTTAGAACGAGAGTCTTTATTGTCACTGTATTTTGCACAATACAATAAAATTAGGTTGGTGCGTAGACGTTTCATGGCACACATTGCATACATTAACAAAAACAGTAAGTGTACTGAAACAACTACACACACCCACCAATTATTGAACAATGTATTGCAAAGTAATGCATGTAAGATAGAATACAGTGAGGGTGTGGCTGTGAAAGTGCACTACAACTATACATTATTAATGACTGTTTGTTGGCTTCTGCCATGTTTTGAATCAGTAATAATAAATGGTGAAAGAGACTGTGGATAATTTGCATATTCTTATTTTCTAAATAAAGCACTGTTTAAGTGTTCAGTTATCTTAATTTATAAGTCTATTTATACGTGAGTTTTTATCACCTTAAATTCTTTTCTTTTTTTAATGAGTAAATTAAGTCTCCACCACAATAACAATGTGTAAATATTTAATGTATGTTTGCGTACTGAAACTCTTCAGTAATGAGAGCTTTTAGTGAGCAACATATTGTTACTGATGGCGCAGACCTGGGTCATATATCAAGTTTTATCGTGAGTGATCGCTGCCGCAGTTGCAGCCAGATAAATAAACCCACACATCCGGGAGCAGCATGATTTAATGTTGTGTGTCGTTCCTGCAGCTCCACACAGACATGGACCACGGAGACAATCTCGTCAAGTACACTCTGTCGGGAGAAGGAGCTGGCTCCATCTTCACCATCGATCAAATTACAGGAGACATACACGCATTGGTGGGGCTTGACAGGTCAGTACTCACTGAGAAACACTGTCTTAAATGCAAGCAGAGCTTCTAATAGAGAAATAACTGGCATCTAATGAAGAAATATTGTCTCCATCACAGAGATATAACTGAGAGGACACTGGTGAAGGAAGTAGTATCAGTGATCTTTAACCGCAGATGATGTTCTCAGCCTTTACAGACAATATGACGACTGATTTTAGTACCAGAGTATACATTTTATTTATGTTTTAAAGCAAAACAGAAAAACGGCGTTGCACTGTGTCTGTGTTGGAGCAATGGCACTTTACAGCGTTCAGTTCTAACAGCCACTAATGAAGCCTTCCAACTATCAGAATAATGTAGAACAATGATGAATGAAGAAAAATAAATCTTCCAGTGATAATGATGTGAACATGATATTCATTTTTCCAGTGCTTTTAGTTGATATTCTGATTGAGTTCATGGAAATCGAAAAGAGGTTGACACGACCTTGTTTGGTCCTGAGCTTTGAATTATGCTGGCTACACATGTTTCGAAATCAGTTTCAACTGATTTTTTTAACATAATAATCCTCCGCACACACACTAGAAGATTCATTTAAAAACTGAGACCACGCCTGCTGTTTGTAGTAACAAATTTACAGCTGTGATTGACATGTGATCTCACAAAAATAATAATAATTAAAATCTGAAAGCCGCGTTGGTCGGGACTTTGCACTCTGGCATGCCAGGTAAAAAAATATGCTTGCTTTTTGCAATGTATGTTTATTAGTATTGCGGCAACCCAAATCAAGGAAAAAATACTGTGATATATATTTGATCGAACACTCTGTGCTCAGAAAGTTTAGTAGCTTACATGCAAGTTAGGGTGTGTCAAGGGTGTGTCTGTAGGAGTCAGTTCCCAAATAGACATATCCTGAAATTTGCTGATGATACAGTTATTGTGAGCCTCCTTCGTGATGATGAATCAAGCCATGGCCCTGTGATAGATTATTTCTTAACGTGGTGCAAGAACTCCTTTTTAAATTTAAAT
>JAPQLA010000004.1:731824-737338 GCA_029822935.1 Naso vlamingii | reverse complement strand
AAGTCATCAGATAAACTTTCCAACAACTCTAAACGGTCCTGTGTGCTTGTTGTGACTTGTTTATTTACCATGTTATGGTATTTTTAGACTCACATTAGCACTTCATGTAGTACTTTATGTATTTCTTCTTCTTCTTCTCTTCTTCACTGGTGCATGCACTCTGTGGTTTACTTCCAGTATGTATCAGATTCTGAAATTATATAAAGTGTGAACTACTGGGTGAGCGAGAGGGAGGCACATAACAAAAAAAGAAAAAGTTGATTTATTCCATCATTCAAAGGATGCTGCAAAC
The DNA here is from genome assembly GCA_029822935.1 of Naso vlamingii. NCBI lineage: Eukaryota > Metazoa > Chordata > Actinopteri > Acanthuriformes > Acanthuridae > Naso > Naso vlamingii. Next base: position 737,046 of record JAPQLA010000004.1, on the reverse strand, counting down.
ATTAATCTTTAATGAAATCTTGAAATTTGTACAAAGTCACACATCATGAGGAGTCAAACTCCAGATCGAAGTCTCACTTTGTCCGTTGCACAAAACTTTTTAGTTCTCGGCTTTTTAAATTAAGGCTAACTTTCCATGAATTCTGGCAAGATTATTTATTTTTTCATATCTACAAACATGACTCATCCAACAGTTTCAAATCATTCTTCATTCAGCAGAGCTGAGCTGCTGTGGCTCGGCTCAGATTTGTTTCTTCAGTTACATCCTCTAGAAAATTATTTTCCATCTTAAAACTTTTTCCATGGTTTGTTTATCAACAAATTATTTTCCTCGTTTTTGTCATTCATTTATGTAGTCATTTATTTAGAACAAAAGACTGACCTCCATAGCAGTTTAAATACTGTATAATTTTTTTAAATTGACCCCTGTAAACTAAACCAAACATCTGCATTTGAAGAGTTCATGCTGACCTCAGAACAAACCACTACCAACAAAGAAAAATCACATGCATACAAAACAGTCACAACAAAAATTAAAGAGTTCCTTGTAAAGCGCAGTGCATGGAAAGCTAGACTGCACCGAGAAAACACCTTTAATCCAAACGATCTGATACAACTGTTATTAATAAACTAAAAATATAAAAAAAAAACTGTGGCACACTGCCTGATGACACTAATGAGGTAAAATCTAGAAACTGATAAAACTTTTTCTGACAGCTTTAACTGTGTGTCTGTACTTGTATTTATATTCATTGGTGGAAATACTTGTTCCACTAGGATGGTCACTTGTGAGTGATCCATAAACTTTGAAAATCGAAGTATGTTCAACTTCCAAAGTTTGGACTTAATCTCCTGCCACAGTATGAAGGATTTTAAACACTATAAATCATTTAATTGTTGCAGTTTTTCCTTTTAATTCTTTTTATTCCTCACTTGGAACATGCTCCGCCTACACGTTGTTTATGTTGGTATGTCTCACACCAGCCTTACTGAGTTGGATGGACCAGAAAAATTACAGACGGCAACCAGCAGCCACCTGGCACCTCAGTCAGCCACCTTCAAAGTAGTTTTCTGAGTTATTGATGTAAAAAAGCCCCCAAAATGTGTTTGCAACAAGCTCCCTGCTTCCCACAGAGACACATTTTAAAGTCCCTTGGAGAAAAGCACTAAAGTTCAGGTTTAGTTCCAATAATCATTTCCTCTTCATGTTAGTTTTTCATCATAGGAAAGCTTTTTCAAACACGCCTTCATAGCCTGACAAATTAATTAGCTCACTCTTAAAACTGTGCTTTAATTCATGTTAGTGAAGACGATTTTTTTTAGTGTTCCAGTCTGTTTCTGTGTAAATGCTACTGAACTGGATTGAAAGGTTCCTGTGGCTGCACACATGATATTACTGATGCAGATGTACAAGAAGAAACAAAAGTAAATTGTAGTAAACACACTATACTCACACACACACACACATATATATATATATATATATATACATAATTCAAACATTAAAACAAACCATTGAAACATTTTTTTCTTTTTGTGATTTTTACGCTGAATGCTTTTATGTTCCTCTCTCCTGCACAACAAATAGCCCCATTGGGGACAAATAAAGTTATTGAAGTTGAGGTTGAAGTTAATTCTCCATTAAAGCTTCAGTTGCATCTCCCTGTGTCCTTCTCTCACTGAGTGCTTTGCATCTAGCAGCTGTAGGGACTGTGGTGGAAAGTTAATTTAGCAAATTTAAGCAAGCAGCTTTATGCACTGTACGATTTCCTCCTGTAAGTTTCTTGAGAGGACAAAGGGCGGCTGAGTCACGAATGTGCCAACACATCTCGACAGACAGAGCAACGGCATCAAAGCTCTAAACAAACAACAAGCTCTGACTTTGTCTTTGTCGGCTTATTGGTGAGATAATCTAAAATGATGGTGGAGATTATATGACAGGTGTTGGAGATGGGGTAAAAAACACACCATGAGCTGAGGATCATGTTTTTGTTTGATGAGTATCTGACTCCATCTAGTGGTCAAAATGCATATTTCATATGACATTAACAGGACACACAGTGGCATACAGTGGCATTTTTGGTTGGGCTAAAAATGTCACTGAAGTAGATTTTCTAGTTACTTAATTCAACCACACCCACCACCACCCAGAACCACCCACAATGCAATTTCTTTTTCTGCAGCATGTTTGGCTCACATTAAGGAATGCCTTCATTCATAAAAAGTAATTTCTTTGGGTTGCCAAAACCAGTTTATGCAAATTTGTAAATGTGATGTGATGACATCAAAGAAAATGTCACAAGCAGACCATGATGGAGATATGACTTGAAAAAAAGACTTAATTTGATAATTTTTTGATACATATGAGATTTATGAGCAGCTATCTTGATAATCTCATAAATAATTCTTCAAGTAAAGTGTCAACTCTTCTCTGAGTAAATACAAGACAAACACATCGAAGATTTAACAAAAAGTATTTTCTTTTTTCTAAACAATGAGCATATTAATCGGTAAAGGAAATAACTGTTGTTACAACCCTGACTGAGTATCTGTGCCTCATTTATCATTTTTTACCATTAAAAAAAAAAAGGCAGTAACCAAAGATGAGCACAGGATCTCATTTGCTGTCAATAATAACAGTGATGTTTTGAATGCATTTGTGCAGTACACTCACGTTAACTAAACGTGCACAAAGAGAAAATTTTAAAAAAACTTTGTAAGTTTGTTGATTTGCTGAGCTAAATAAAGCACAACATACATATGTGATGTTTACCATTACAGAAATGTTTTACAGCACAGGTCTCCATAGCAACGGTGGCTGAGGATTACTGGTAGCACAGCATCTTCCACTAACCAAAAGGGACAAAATCTCTTTGTTTCTCAGAAACGAAGTTAAAATAACAAAATTTTATCGCAAGAACATGAACCCATCTTATTGTTGAATTAACAAGGACACATTGGTGTTTTTTATTGAGTATTGTGTAAATTTTAAATTGTAAATTCACCATAAACATGAAAACTACTGAAGTGAATGGATGACTGGAGCACTCACTCTGAGCGTCAGATATCGCTGTAGATGGATTTACATTGAAAGGCCCCTGCTTCTGATTATGACGATAAAGGAGACCCTGTACGTCAGTACAGAGGGCCCTGACCAAGCGTCAGTTTTCTGACAAGCTGCGAGTAAAACTGTGTTGTGTTGAGACATCCTTCACCGTTAAAGTCCTGATGAGGTGACTTGTGTTGCAGTACAGTTTGTCAAGAAAGGCAACAAAGAAAGAAATAGAGACAAAACATGGAGTCAGTGGAGGTTGTTTAGTTTATTCAGTATCCACAAACGTGTAGCTGAAGCATTCAGTGTGCATGTTTGAATGTTTCGCTCATTCGGCGATGACAATCAGATGCTGAATCTGAGAGGTATTAAGAACAAAAATGCATAAAAGTAGAAGCAAATATTCACCGAGCAACATGACTGGATACAAATATGAAATAACACGTAAAGGTCTTGTTTTTGAAATTGCATTCAGTTTGGATGTATTTTCAGCAAAATGTACAAATCCCTCTCTAGAGTGCTAGAAGGGACGTGGGAGTTTGCCCGACCAGTCCACATGTGTTTTGTAGATCTGGAGAAGGCTTACGACCGTGTACCTCGAGACACCCGGGAATATGGGGTGGATGGCCCCTTACTACGGGCCATCCAATCCCTGTACTGCTGGAGTGCAAGCTTGGTTCGCATTGCCGGCAGGGCTGCCCTTTTTCACCTGTTCTGTCCTTAATTTTTATGGACAGAAATTCCAGACGCAGCAGAGTGGTGGAGAGTGTCAGTTTCAGTGGCCTGAGGAGTCCATCACTGCTTTTTGCAGATGATGTGGTCCTTTTGGCCTCATCAAACAATGACCTCCAGCTCTCACTAGGACAGTTTGCAGCTGAGTGTGAAGCGGCTGGGATGGATCAGCACCTCTAAGTCTGAGACCATGGTCTTCTGCCAGAAAAGGGTGGATTGCCCACTCTGCCCCAAGTGGAGGAGTTTAAGTATCTCGGGGTCTTGTTCACGAGTGAGGGAAGAATGGAGCAGGAGACTGACAGGCGGATCTGGACGTGTCTGTAGCGATGCGGACGTTCAACTGGTCAGCTGTGGTGAAGAGAGAGCTGAGCCAGAGAGTGAAGCTCACAATTTACTGATCAATTTACACTCCGACCCTCACCTATGGTCATGAGCTTTGGGTAAAATCCTAAAGAATGAAATAGTGGATACAAGCAGCCGAAATGAGTTTCCTCTGCAGGGTGGCTGGGCTCAGCCCTAGACACAGGGCATGTCCATCCTGGAGGAGACCCCGGGGCAGACCCAGGACACGCAGTGATTATATCTCTCAGTTGGCCTGGGAATGCTTCGGTATACCCCCGGAGGAGCTGGTGGAAGTAGCTGTGGAGAGGAGTGTCTGGGTTTCTCTGCTGAGACGGCTGTCCCCACGACCCGGACCCGGATAAGCAGAAGAAGACGAGATGAGACAGGATGTACAAATCAAAGTAAAAGTTTGCAAAGCAAAAGTAGCCTATTCATGCAGGCAAAATGTTATTATAACGTTATTACATGTGAGCTCTAATACTGCTGCTGCTGACAGTAATGAACACTGTTTAAAGAACTGAACTTTAAGGCTGTTTAATCCTGTTCCTGTAAATAATCTGCACAGCTCAACTTTCCTGTAATATTACCGGCTCAAATGCAACAGTACACTGTTTGTTCAGGTATTATGTTGAGGTTACCTGAGGAAACAGATGAACTCAGTTTATTACCTTTATAAGCTCAAGGCCGTTTTCTTCCAGTTCCTTTAACTGATACACACTGTGTTTTAAATATTTAATGTTAGTGCTTGACAGATTTTCACTGGCTTTAATGCACCATCATGAACTGTGGACGGTCACTGTCCGTCTGCCTTCATTTCCGAACAGTTGTACACTGCAGCAAGTATTTCTGTTGACATTAGACCGACTGACAGTGACTGAATTAACACATTAGGCTTTTTCATTGAGTGTGTTGTGATAAGTGACTTAATGTTGACTCTTCCAGACAACCCCCTGCTGTCCACCAAAGTATCAGTGACAGTCAATGTCCTGGATGTGAACGAGTTCCCTCCTGAGCTGGCCGTTCCTTCAGACACCTTCGTCTGTGAAAACTCCAGAGTCGGACAGGTGAGCTAACCTGTGTTTGTTTGAAATGATCTG
>JAPQLA010000004.1:721824-726824 GCA_029822935.1 Naso vlamingii | reverse complement strand
ATTATAATTAACTAATCAGTTATTTGGTAGATTCTGTAAGTTCATTGTTTGTTCAGGTGAATGTTTAACATAATTAAACTAATCATAATTATAAAAAAGGGCACAGGACTTGCTTTTGATTATGGCTGTATTCCACAGAAATCAGGTCAGAAAAAAAAAAAAAGCATGCTAAAAGACAATGTCCAGAAGTAAAAACCTCAGAAAAAACAAACCCATCAATGTTACAAGATGGTTTCAGATGAATGAGTCATTTTAACAGTGTAGGAGCGTTACACTGAATTAGTCTTTTCAGAAATATTTCTTCAAAAAAAGTTGCTAAATAGTGTAAAGAGACAGCTGATCATTGAAGTGACGGAGTACGAAATAGTGCCTTTAGAGTCCTGCAGTTGGAATCGACCCTTCGCTAAGCTCCGCCCTCTAACTCAAACAGGCCAATCAAAACACAGCCCTGCCAGCTCAGATCAGGGTCTGACAACTACACGGCTGTGCTCCGTCTGAAACTCAGGCAGTCTTTTCAGATTTTCTTCATTTTCGGGCTGGTTCTGTGGATTTTGAGCTCGTCTTGGTTAAACGTGTCTGGGGCACTTTTAAAAGTGATGCTCGTTATTCGGCAAGGTTCGAAGGAGATTTACGTTCTTTACCTTTCCAAAATCAAACGCTTGGCTAAACTGTTCGAGCGTCCTCATTCCCTGTTGAACCCCTCACAGTTTAACAGGCACAGCTAACGTTACGTCTGCTTCCCTTTGATAAACACTGAAGCCATGCTACTTTGTTATTAGCAGATATTAGCCGGTTTATTTGAATTACTTATAGCTATTCAGAGTTCTACCAAGCCTGGTCAGCTAAGCTAAAGTCTGTGGCTGCAGTCTGGAAACAGCAGCTCTCAACAGTTTGAAGCATTTAACCTGAACTCAAATCCGACCAAAAAGTCCAACTTTACTTCTAATGTTAATAAACAAAGAGACGTGTCCTCTACTTGTCCTAAACGGGTCCTACATCGTTACGAGCGTCCTTGTTTGTTAAATGAATGAAGTGAAACACAAGTTGAAGCGGCTGCACTGTGATCTGTAGCTTTAGCATGTATCTTTATATTCATAACTCTGACCTGTTTTCACTGCTGAGTCTCTTTGACTTCCTGTATTTATCATTTAAAGGCTCATTGCAGACCTAATAGTTTTTTTGTTTTTCCAAAAATTAGACAATTTTTCTCCATGGAGAGTAGTTAGTGACAGCGTGAGCTCCATGCAAGCTCTGAAAGCAGGTTGGACATAGAAACAGTAACTAAGGGGGGGCGTGGCTTAGTGAAAGGTCAATTCTGGCTGGTGCTGAATGTGGATTAAATAGCTCCAGCAGGCTGCTGCAAGTCACGGCATTAAAACTTTTTATTTGAAACATGAATCCATCATTCTTAAGTATATCAGTGTAATTATTTATATCAAACACATTTATTCCATCTGTTATCAAAATACAAATCAGATGTGAGTCTTTCAGATCACCATGCTTACCATTATCTACTGAAAGCTGATAATCCACCATGAACGGCCACCAGATGGTGTTTGAAGTTTTTCTTTGCTGCAAGTTGACGCTGTTTGTCAGTAACTGTAAATGACCTGAAAAGAATTTATCCATATATATATATTTTGACGCAGTTGAAAATTCTCAGATTGTGTGGGATGTAATAAAAGGTTAGATCAGGAATTTTACAACATCTTACATATCATAAGTCAATGAAGTGAGTTCTGAAAACATACAAGAATTTAATTTAAATTTTTTTTTCTTGTCCCAGCAAAAGCAGTTTTATGACACAGGTGCAATTTTTTAAAATCTAAACTTAACTCACAGTTACATATAAGACTTTTACAGAGGGCAGATTTGCTGTGTTTCAGAAAGTGAGGCAGCAACCTCATGTATAGAGTCCTTTTAGAGAAACTGGCACTACTTGCTCTTTCTTTAAAGGGAACCCAGCGTTTGGATTCTCCTTTGCCTTCAGCTCTTTGAATGCAATGAAGAATGAAGAAGAATGAAGTACTTTTACACCTCAAAGTCCAAACCAAAGTCTGGACCAAGGCTCACATTTTTTTACACTGTGAACATTTGAGCTGTTTAGTTTTGGTTTCACACTGCAGTGTGCAATGCAAGCGGACTTAAGACGGTAACATGACACATCTACGTCCTGTTGTCACATGTGGGCTGTATCTCCAGAATGCTGTCCAGCTTGTCATAAAGCAGACATTTGTCTTCTCATCAGTCGATGCACCTGTTGTTCTCAGAGCACTTTTGTGTAACTTTACTGCTGCCACATTTTTGTTATCTTCAGGGGTTTGTTTCACGAAGCAACTTTAATTAAACTCTGAGTCTCTTCACCCAGAAATGAGGGAAACTTGGTTTTCGGTTTCATAAAGAGAGGTAGGTCAAACCCGAGAAAGAGGAGTAGCTCCAGCCCGTTGCACACAGAGAGCTAACTTAAGCTCTGAGTCAGTTGCTATGGCAACTGAGTCTGTGAAGCTAACCTAGTTGTTGGCAGGTTTTCTTCAACGAACCTCGAGTTTCTCTCTGTCTCCTTCCTCTTTCAGCACCAGAAATGCTGTTTCATTTCCTCATTCATTCATTCAATCTGAATATCATGCACATTTTAGCCAACTTTTACCGACTGACCAGAAATCCTAGTTGGTTTAAATACTCTCTTAGTCAAACTATATAAAACTTACTTTAGTGTTGAACGTGCCGTGGCCTTTTGATTTCATAGATGAAGAGGCCGAGTTACTGCGCAGCGATGAACACACAGACACGTCAGGAGATGATTTTGAGACTCGATGTTTTATCATTTCCAGATGACGACGTGTTGCCGTACCGTTTTTGTTTACAGTCTGTTTTAAATCTGCATAATCTAATCTGTCCTCTCATCACCAACATTGCTCAAATGTTAATTTAATCAGGCCTAATAAATTAACTAACAGAATAAAGGTAAGAGGACGAGTGTGTGCGGAAAAAATATTATGTTGGCGATAAAGCTGCACATTGAAATATCTACTGATTGATTTTTATTTTGTTAATACATGTTAACGTGATTAAAGTGAGGAACCACCATGAGCCCGTCACACCTGAGCCTTACCTGTTTAAACTCTGTTCTTATGTTTCATTTGAACTGCTTCCAAGCCCGCTTTTCACTCGCAGGATATCCTACATGAAAATTAATTTCAGGTTCAATACGATTCAGTTTTCACCTGTAATATTAACCTGTAAATGTGATCTAATATTAAATAAATAGACAAAATTCACATACACATTTACTCAAGCAGCAGTTTTCTCCCATACCAATTCTCTCTCCTTTGCTGCTGCAGCCATGTTACTTTTTTTCTGTCCCTAAAAATATGTTCATGAGCGCGGTACGTCTTCATGCGAATTTCAAATTTTACCGAGGAAAGGTAGGCGGACCTCTTTTTGTCCACTGTTACCATGGTGAATCACAGTACCGGCTCTCTGTTAATGTCACCTTTTTATGGTCGTGGGTGCACGCGTGCAACTCAGAATGAACTTCCTAAATCAGCTGTTCTGGAACCGGAAACCCAGTTTCCAAACTGAGGCTAAATCACTTCAGAGTTCAATGTTCAGGCCTCTACACGTGATGCACGGTAAAACCGCCTTTGACCTTTCAAAGCATAACCAATGAGTTATCAGCTGGAAGTGACCAGAGAAGATGTGGAAGCGACACATACATGCAGAGGAAGGAGAGACAGATGGAAGAAGGATCTCTAGCTGTCTGAATTTGTCTGATTGTCTGATTCGAACGGCTAGTGCAAGAGCCTTGTTTTGAGACAAACTTCAATGCATAGTGAACAAACTCTTTTTTCTCCTCTCCCTTTTCTTCTACTTCCTGGGGTGACAACCAGCGTGGCTGTTGCCTAGCAGCAATGACTGACTCCGAGCCTCTGCTGTGCCTGTTTTCTGTGCCCCACCTGGCGGTGGGCAAAGTGCAAAGTTCTTATCATGTGAAGAAATGCTTAAGACTCAGAGTCTGTGGAACCTCCTTTATGAAACAGAACCCAGTTGCTCTCCCATCCTCAGACTTCTGGATTTTTCTCCGGTTGACTATTTATGAAGTCGTTGGACCAGATGTCAATCAGGCATTTGGTCTTCTCTTCTCCTCATATACTCCCACCGCTCATTTTGTTTTGGTGCGTTGTCTTTCCTCCCTTTTCCGGCTGACAGTCTGATATTAGAGTGTTGTGACTTCCTGTAATTGGTCCGAAAATCCAAAACCTTCTAAAATAATGGTATCACACTAGCAACAAACCAAACCGCTGTTCAGTTTGATGCAGACAGAGACCACCTCTCTTTTGGTCTGTACCGTGGTCCAGTGCAGGTTTCACACCTGGATTTTTTTGTCCGGATCAAACTGAAAAGTCTGAAAGCCCCGATTAAACAAGGTAGGCGTGGAAGCACCTTAAGTCACCTGGCCTGAGCACACCGCTTCTTGATACGATGAATACAGTATTAGATTTAGGAGCATTTGGGAGAAATGCCAATACTGCTTTAAAATCACCTGTACTCATAAAAGATGAAGATCCCTCCCGGTGCTCACATTGTCGTCCTATATCATTAATAAATTCAAATATTAAAGAGTTTTTGAAATTATTAGCACCCAGGTTACAGAGGATATTACCCAAACTGTAATTTCTTCTCTTGTGCAAAATGTATATGTTAATGAAAAAATAAGGTTTAAAACTTCAGAGAATGATTGATGCAGCAGATAACAAAAAACTAATTTTGGGATGACCGACTACAACATCACATAACAGACTTTTTGATGACCTAAAAACAACAACAACAACAAATCAACTTTCATCCTGGTAACACCTCTTGATGTAATCATGTCTGCTTACTTCTGAAAAAAATAATCAATAATTAATAATTAATTAATAATAATTTTATATATATATATATATATATATATATATATATATATATATATATATATATATATATTTTTTTTGTTTTTG
>JAPQLA010000004.1:685509-703155 GCA_029822935.1 Naso vlamingii | reverse complement strand
CCCTTTACTGCCAGATGTTGCCCTGGATTTGATCTCAATGTCACTTTGCAGTGTGAGAATCTCATTCTCAACTGCACGGTATACGGGTGAAACATCAATATCCTCCACAAAAGGAAAACAGATAACTGGCAACAGGCTCAATGGATGCAAAGTCAGTAAAACGGCTCTCAAATTCTGACAAGATGCCCTGAACTTGCTCTTCATAACGAGCTCCATCAAGCTGTGCAGAGTTTTTGCCCTGACGCTGAATAACCTTCTCTGTAGGCTCCTGGCCCGGACAGAGCACACTATCTTCATAGCAACATCCATCACTTCTTTCATGTTTAAAATCTTCCCACACAATGCTTGCTGACTGATAATACAGTGATAATTAAGGATGTCCAGGAAAGATTTGCTCTGTTTGCACAATGCAATGAACCCACTAGTGCGGCCTACCATGGCTGGTGCACCATCCGTTGTGATGGAGATGAACTTGAAGAGGGGCAGTTTGTTCTTTTTAACAAAGTCCATGACAGTGTTGAAAATATCTTCACCTCTTGTGTGTTCTTTCAAAGGCAAAATTGTGAGTAGTTCTTCTTTTACAGACATGTCTCCAAAAACCATCCTGATGAAAACACATAATTGTGCCACATCCACCGCGTCAGTTGACTCGGCGAACTGGAGAGAGAAACACTCACATGCATTGATGTCCTTCTTCAACTGCGTTTCAACATCCTCTGACATTCCCTCGCACCGTCATGTGACAGTATTCCGCGATAACCTCATGTCCTTGATAGTGGAGACGATCTTTGTTCTTAAACTCGCCAAAAAGTGCGTCAGCGGCCTCGATGAAGGCTTCCTTAACAACTTCACCGTCCTTGAAAGACTTCTTGTGTTTAGCAAGAACGTGAGAAACTCGGTAAGATGTCATGGTAGCAGCCTTACCCTTGGTGTTTGATCTGGTAAAAACAGACTGCTGTGCTGCAAGCTGCCTCTTCAATTCCCACACTTTCCGCGAGCGTAGCTCGGTTTTAGCAGAAAAATCCATCTCATATTTTTTGTGCACTGTCTTGAAATCTCTTTCCAGATTTCCCTTCTTTGGTATAGCCACACTGGCTTTGCAGATGAGACAGATGGGCTTTGAGTTTGAATAGACAAAAAAGTAATCTTCCTCCCACTCTGGGTGAAAATTGTAAGTTTTCGTTTTTTTTGCTTCTGCCATTTTCAATCGTTTTAACTGCTAACCACAAGTGAGCGTCTCAGCAGCACGCGTGTGACCTGACCTTACAGCCGCAACGGAGAGGGGGCGTGGCGCTGGCGCAGCACAGCCATGAGAAAAATACTAACGTTACCAAAGAGTAGATCGATTAGGCATACAAGAGTTTTATTTACCGTTGTCAAGGCTACTTCTCGCAATCGACTGAGAATTTGTCCGCGATCTACCAGTCGATCGCGATTGACTGGTTGGGCACCCCTGCTTTAAAGAATATTGACACTGAGCTAAGGGCTATATCTACCATATATTTATTCTTTAAAAAGACTGCTGTGTCATCAGCAAACTGACTAATTTTAAGTTCCCTATTAAAGATTGAAATACCCTGTAAAACGGGATTGTTATTAATTAGAGTAATATGTAACTGGGTGGCTAAAATAAACAATTTGGGAGAAATTGGGCATCCTTGTCGGATACCATGTGAGACTTTAAATCTAAGGAGTTACACCAGGATTCAGGGACACAGAGCTGTAAATGTCAGTATAGAACATCTTGATTATTTTACAAAAGTTAATTCCAAATCGTAAAAATTCTAATACTTCCAATAAAAAGGCATGTTCAACAGTATCGAATGCCTTATAAAAATAAAAAAAAATAGAACAAAGGCATCAGTATCGATAAAATCACGATAATCAAGCATGTCTAGTATCAGTCTAGAATGATTATGTATATTTCTACTCTTTGTGAAAGCTGATTGACATTCATCAGCAATCTGTGATAAACCCTTGTTCACATGGTTAGCATAAACAAGTGCCAGCATTTTATAATCATTACATAAGAGAGTTATTGGTCTCCAATTACCCAGTAGAAGATTATCTCTGTTAGGCTTGGGGATTAAGATGATGAGACCATGTTTCATAGTGGGAGAAAGATTTCCATTTGAAAGAAGAAGGCATCATAGAGCAGTTTTCTGATATCATTCCAGAAGAAAGAAAAAAATTCCACCTTTATCCCATCTATTCCAGGCAACTTTCCCTTGGCCATCAGCTTAATTGCTCTGTCTAGTTCCTCAATTCCTAACTCGTCTTCCATGAGTTGTTTGAAATCGTCATCCATCACTTTTTTAAATCCCCTGATCCTGTCCAAAAAAATATCACAGTCTACTTTCGAGAAACTGGATTTATACAAATTGCTATAAAAAGCTTTAATTTTTTCATTTATTTGGTCTTGATTTTCAACAATAGTGTCATTAATGTTTAGTTTCTGAATTTTTTTTCTTTTTCTGTCTTTGTTTTTCCAAACTAAAGAAATAAGAGGAGTTCTTTTCCCCTTCTTCAATCCAGCGAGCTCTTGAACGAATAAATGCTCCCTTAGCTTTTTTCATATATATATATATTGTCGAGCTGGGACTGAAGATTTTTTAATTCATTATACTCTTCCAGTGTCAAATCAGCTTTACTACATAACTTAATGTCATTAATAATGTCAATTTGTTTTATCTTTTTAAGTTTGGATAATTGCTTACTTGTCTTAATTGCTAACTCTTTAACTTTGAATTTGAACCACTCCCATTTACTCAAAAATGACATTTCCAGTTCGCCCACATCTTTAACTAATTGTTTGACTTCATTACAAAATTCTGTATCGTTCAACAGGGCATTTTTAAATTTCCATATGGAATTTAACTTAGATTTATTCTCATCCAGTGAGAGTGACAGAGATATTATACAATGAAGTCAGTCAGGGGTGATGCAGAAATTTCACAACTATGTGCTTCATTAATCAAACTGCCTGAAATTAGCCAATAGTCTAATCTTAAGCACTGGCCATTGTTAGATGCACTGAACCAGGTAAATTGTTTTTTGACTGGGTTTTTCATCCTCCAATAATCAATCAGTTTAGCCCTCTGATATCCGTTCAACTATTATTTCATCATATGTGTGACGCTGTCTCCTTGAGGGCAGGCGGTCCAACCAGAGATCCGGGACCAGGTTAGTATAAGTGCAGAAAATACAAAACAAGCCAAACAACAAACTCTTTGACTCCAGTCAAGACGAGTAAATATTGTCAGAGGGATTTGAAGCTTTTGTTAGATGCTGTTGTTCTCAAGCAGCCATTTCTGCTTCAAGAATGCTAATTTGTTTATTTTAAGAATACAGAAAGAAAAAAAATGTGCAGTTTCGATTAAATTTATGATGTTCAAAGCTGTGTATCTGCTGGACAAAACTGAATATGACTGTGCAGCATAACAGACTTTTTTTTTTTTTTAAAGATATTTTTTGGGGCTTTTTGTGCCTTTATTAGGACAGGACAGCTGAAGAGTGGTCAGGAAACAGGGGAGAGAGAGGGGAAATGACATGCAGCAAAGGACCACAGGTGGAATCGAACCCAGGTCTGCTGTGGCGAGGACATAGCCTCTGTATATGGGGCGCCTGCTCTACCAACTGAGCCACCGGGTGCCCCAGCATAACAGACATTTAAAGGATATTTTGACACTTTTTTGATAGAATAGACTGACTGCATGACTGTAGACAAGGGCACAATAATGTTTTAATTAACATTAATGACCATTGTTTGTGATACTTGTAAATGTGAACATGTTGATTTGAGAGACAATTTTTACCCATGCTGGCTACTTGGCTCCAGTTATGGCGATGATTATTCTTTCATTTTACCTTTTTTTTTTTTTTTTTTAAAGATATTTTTTGGGGCTTTTGTGCCTTTGTTATAAAGGACAGCTGAAGAGTGGACAGGAAACAGGGCAGAGAGGGGGAATGACATGCAGCAAAGGACCACAGGTGGAATCGAACCCGGGTCCGCTGCGGCGAGGACATAGCCTCTGTATATGGGGCACCTGCTCTACCGACTGAGCCACCGGGTGCCCCTTTCATTTTACCTTTTCACACTACAATATTTATGCACCTTTTGGATTTTGCCATAAGAATGTTTCAAGACTTTCATTGGTCCAAGATGACGCATCCTCAAGACTTTTACTTAAATGCCAACATGAAATGACATTTAATGAGGTCAAAAGTACACGACAAATTTACTCATTCTTTTTTTTTAATTTTCAACATAGGCAGGGTTGCACAGTTAAAACAATGTCATGGAATAAGAAAAAAAATAAAAGAGCAATAAATATTATATACATGGTTTATTTTAAACATTTTTAGATTTTATTCTTCACATTACATATTTTAATGATATATTTTTTGGTGCCTTTATTTCTTTGATAGGACAGCTGAAGAGTAGACAGGAAACAGGGGAGAGGGGGAATGATATGCAGCAAAGGGCCTCGGGGGGAATCGAACCTGTAGCTGCAGTGAGTACATAGCCTCTGTATATGGGGCGCCCACTCTACCACCTGAGCCACCTCGGACGCCCCCATATTTTTATATTTTTTGCCAAAAACACAAGATTTTAGTTACTCATTGGTGTTCCGTTAAGTTATGGTTTGTGAGCTGGAATGTGTCCCTGAAGCCTGCAGGAGCCATTTTGTGGTTGTTAGTTTTTCATTTGTTAAGCATTACAGTAGTTCCAATCATCCCGAACACATTTTCTACTGTCCTCTGGATGACAGGACATTGTTGTTTTCGAGCCCTGGTGGGGACCAAACCCAAGCTAAAAGGAGCATAACTAACAGACTTGGAAAAGTTAAATAAGCCCCATTATCAACGTGTTTTTGACGTCTTTTTCCACCTATTGATTGACAATGAGTCATGGCAGATTGTAATAGTGTTTCCTTTGATATCAATGATAAAAATGCAAAACGTTTTTTCATCATTGGGGGCCGAGCAGTAGAACACCCATTGTGTTTCTACCTTTTCTTCTTATTATTTATTTATTTATTCATTCATTCATTTATTATTTACTCTGCCACTGAAGTCTATAGCAGCCCAAAGAGCCATATGGTCAAAAGTTGTGAAATTTGAAAACCCAAACTTTGAACAGGTAAATCTCATGCCCTGTTTGACCTAGAGTCATGGAGCTTTCCTCTAATATTCCATGAATTACAAGGTACAAATTTGCCCCAAGGATCCATAACTTCTGGTCATAAGATTTCCCACCATTCTGAATTATGTGAAAAACACTTAAAATTGTACTTATCCTGGGAATTTTGACCGATCGGCACTAAACTCAGTACACACAATCTAGAGACCAAAATCTATCTATGGTAGAGGGTCAGGCCACGAGGCCATGGTGTTAATCTTACATCGAAAGGCCAAATGGGGGGCGCTATATCAAACAGTTGAAAATACACATTTGAATGGGCATATCTGAAGTTCTGTTTGATCTAGTGTCATGAAGTTTTGTACACATGTACATTTCCTCAGTCCAAACAAGTTTCCCATAAGGAACTATAAGCACCACCCAGTACACTTTGTTCTAATTACACTTTGATGAAAATGAAAAAAGTCCCTATGGTACACCTCCTTGGGACTGCCAGAGGGTTTTAAAAAGCAGTGTGTAGTTTTTGTCGCCATCTAGTGTTCAAATCAAAATTGATGACCTTCTGTAGGTCTATTATTGCAACAGCTGAGTGTGGCAATTAAAGACCTACAGAGGGTCATCAAAAGGGGAATCATAAATTGTACACACACTCCAAACTGTTTAATTTTGTAAAGTAATTATAGAGATCTATTATCTTGTCCAAATGGCAAATAGCAGCAAACCAAAAATTAAATGGCCTCAGAGAAATCAAGACAATCATCTTCAATAAGAGCTTGGTATTGCAGCTCGGACAACTTTGACAATCCACTGTGAAGTCAAGGTTTTTGGGAGATTGTATAGAGCGAGAGAGGTTTCCACGAGTGCTCCCCTGTAAATTGATGTGTCTGAGCAGAGTCAGTGATTTTGTGTTGGAATTTTTTTTCTTGTTTTTTTGCTTGCATCATTTTGTCAATACTTCTACAATTTTAAAAAGCATTGATCATGGATTCTCTCTGTCTGTTTCAGGAAGGGCAGACCCTCTGATGAGCCTCTAACCCAACAATCAGCTGTTGACATTGTGCTTTCAACATGAAGAAGGACTTCTTGACGTAGTGGGAATTATTTATATGGTGTTGTAGCACAATTTTGCCATGGACTTCTCTCTGAACATATGGATAGGTCTTACCTACTTGCTGGTTGATTTTAGACAAAGGAGTGATATTACTTTCAATTTTTCAAAATAAGTCAAATGACTCTGAAATGGGAACAATGTTGGAAAGAAGAAAACCACATATTAGGAAACGTCTCATGTCGATAAACTAAACTAAACCAGATAATGGAGTTGTTTCTCATTTTTTCTGACGGAATTATATGAAACTATTTTTTGCACTGCACCACATGGACTCTGTTGGCTGCCTTGCACTTGGAAGAAGACTGTCAATGTGTTTGTTTAGGAATACTTGTTGTGTACAAGTTTTTGTGTATGCCCACGGTGGTATGAAACAGTGGAAGTAAGAGTCGAAGACATTTTTGTAGCATTCTTTCTTTACAATGAGAGTTTCAGCCAACGTGGCTGCAGTTTCCTGTCTTTATCCTTTGATGGTATTTCTTTGCTTTGTTTCCCAGAGTTGTAATGGGACCCGGGTCAGTGTAAGCCCTTACACTCACCCAAACCCCAGCCTATACCCCAATCCCTGGCTCGAGTCACTGCCTGAACCATCCCTGCTCCCGAATTCAAATCCTGAAAAACATATGTCTCCACTGAAGCCCAGCCAGCTTTCAAGCTCCAGTCAGAAGTTCTGGAGAAAGTCTCAGTCAAGTTCCAACACTAGACTTAAGCAACAGTATGTGCCCACACAGGCTTCTATTTCAAGGCAAGGGTTGCCAAATTTCATTCAGATGGCAAGAAATACTTCAGACAATCCCGACCAGTCATCAAAAATCAACCCCAAAACTGATCCAAAGCCAAGGACTGTATTGCTGTCACATCCCAAGACATTCCCCAACTCAAAGGAAGTAACTGGGCTGAAGACCAGGTCTGAGTCGGTCTCCAGCGCAAAATTTTCTTTACTATCTAGTCCTCATCAAAGGTCCAACTCTTCTGTAACTATAATTTCAGCAGCTAACCGCAATTCCAGTCCAGCTGCATTATCAAATGCTAAATCCCACTCCAAACTCAAGTCCCAGATTTCCAACCTAAACTCTAGAGCATCCATCAGACAGCAGAGGAACCAAACAAAGCTGCCCAACACAGACACAGATTCCAATCATCGCCCCAAGAGAGGCTGGATCTGGAACCAGTTCTTTGTTCTGGAGGAACATATAGGACCTGAACCTCAGTACGTTGGAAAGGTAAAATAATCTTTTTATTTTTATTCCAGTCGACTACATAGATCCAAAAAATCTACTTTCTTTTTCCTAAACCCTTTATTGACTTTTCTGAACAAGTGTTCAGAAAAGAGAATGCACTTGTTGGTATGTTTAATGCCCTTTAATGGAATTCAGGCAGACAATGCATGCTGAAATGTTTTTTGAGGCAGCAAATAAGCAAATAAATGTTATGTGTTAGGCATCCAGGCTGCAGTCTCATCACTCCCCACAGATAAGCTTACATAGATGATTGATGAACAAAACATACCGAACCCCCAATTGGAGCCTGCAGGTGGATGCTGGGGTGGCAGTGGGGCCAAAGAATATGCAAAGATACTGACACAGGATATGTGTGTGTCTCGCTAAAAAAATTCATGTTAAGATTTTATTGCACATGGGAGTGTGGATTAGTAAAGTGTCCTTTCAACATTTTTTAATGGGAAATAAATTTGTAAATATCAAAGTAAACAGCATGTACGTGTGTGTGTTTGAGTCTATATTATTATATATTATTCTCACTAATAACAAATTGGGAATTATTAAAATCATAAACCTAAAAAGTAAAAAGTCAGTGTTTTTCACATCCAGCAGTTGACAGAGCAACATTATGATTCATGGATAAGGTCCTTGCATGTTACACCTCAGGCATTGTTCCACATCAAAAGGATTATTTGTCACTACTTCTTTACACACAGAAGGAGTGGACAAGCTGTCCACTGAGCCTCCTTTCGTCTGATTGCACCTTTGAACCATTTACGGTTTCCCTTTGGAGTGCCAGATTTTGCTTCCTGCTAGAAAGTCGAGTGTGCAACACTGTCTTGTGTCATAATAAATACTCTAGCAAGTCTGTGAAATTTAAATCATTTGTAATGTCTCAGGAAACAACATTAACAGTTGGTGTTCATTCAGACAGATCACTGCATCACACTGTAGCTAAAAATCCTCCGCAGATCAAATGTTTGTATTTCAGACCATTCTTTCTAAAGGTCATAGAGCCTTCGACAATGCAATTAACTGCAGAGCTGCAGGTTGAGGTGGAAAATGTGAAATATTCTTCAGGAGAGAAACAGAGAGTAATCTCAAAGGAACAATCAAGAAAACATGCCTGAGCCTATTACCCACCACAGCCAACCTGGGAAAGTCGCTTTTTGTGTGAGTCTGTGGAAGGGATTGAGTGTTGCCTTCTGCACTGCACGATCAATGTGCGTACAAACAACATAAAGCTTGTGTCGTGCTCAGAATGAATTTCTTATCTCACCAAATGTCTTTCACAGTGATTGCATACTCCAGCAAGACACATGAAAAATCTGCATGATGATGCAACATGCTGGTTTTCACATTGCTAAATTTGTTTGTTTAGTACATTATAGCCACATATGTTCATGGGGGTTTGTTATCCAGTCAGGCTGAGAAGCTACAGAACCAATCTGTGGTGATTTCACTGTTTCTCAGAAAAACTCTCTGCAGTGGGAACATTTTAGACTGATACATCTTACTGTTGATATTTCATTTGTTTATTTTTAAGGCTAAGGTGCCACCCATCTTGGATTTCAGTTTTAAGGAATTAGTCTGATGTGTGCTTGCTGTCTCTCTACAGCACTGATAGACTGAGATATGCAAACATTTCTATGAAATAAAAATAGTTGTATTACATATGCCTAAATTGCATTGAATGTTTCTGTCTTCTACAGGTGGTTTTATTGTGTAGTGGCATATTTGCATCAGGGGCCCGAGGGGCATGGCCCCACCAGAGGGCGCTGTCTACTTGGGAAGGTTATAGGCTTTATAGTTGACCTTAGGTTAACAGCAAACGCAATGTTGTCAACTTCATTAAATGTCTACAATTTTTCATCATATGATGCTGATGCAATTTCTTCTCTTGACATATTTTGTAGTGTAGGAGAGTTTAGATCTGTCTTTGTGCTTGATACTGCTCACCTGTTTCCTGCTTCGCGGGGCATAGCAGGCACGGGTTGTGTCATACGTGCGATGCTGTGGACTGGACAAACCTCTGCGCGTTCATGTGTGTGCTCAACACGCACTTTGATTTGGCGAGTGGGACCTGACAGCCAGGGCCCCAGAAGCATTCCCACTGGCTGATGTGACTGGCACAAGGGCAAGCATCGAGCAGGTCTTGCTAGCTGCTACCAGGTTGTGACAACTTTACGTTGTTAATTATTTTACCTTATAGTACGCATGATCATCATGTAGATGGACTGATGAATTTATGCAGCAAGATCAAAGAGAAATTTGCACACAAAAAGGACCACCGAGCCTCATTTCTCTTTAAGAAGTGAACCTCATCAGTGAGTCTAACTTATGTCATTCCTAAGTATTAAGTATTGACTGCGGAGCCACAACAGAGACTCAGCTCGCTACGCATAGTTTTACTCCCCACAGCTTTAGTGCATTTCTACTAAAGGCAACAACTTTTTCCTAAGTGTACTAATCACAAAAAAACACTACTTGCTGCAAACCACTAATAGCATAGAGCGGAAGTTATCCCCCACCAGAATTTTCATACTTAATTCGCCACTGAAAATCCAACCTCATTTGGACACCACTTGCAGTGTCAAACGCCATTTTTGATACTCTTTTTGTGTAGCATTTTTTATTTGCACCAGAAATTCAATCCCGTTACTCTTAGTTTCTTTCTTTCTACACTAGTTTATTATTTGTTCTAAACAGTGGCTGAGTCTGCAAAGCTAATGCTGGATTCACACTGCCCACATGAGCACAGGGAATTCGCTGAAAAAACAAAGCTTCATGTAACCCTGAGTATTTATAACTTATTGATATCAGCCTTAGTGCTTTGTGTTCTCTCATTTGAAGTAGTTAAATTTAGATTTTTACTGAAGTTCAAATCAGTTTTCACTAATTAACATCTGGTTACTTGTTAAACTGGCTTGTGAAGAAGTGCTTCTCCTACTAACATTACACTTACATTGCTACAATGCATACTAATTCATTCACCAATTACCCACAGAGCTCTCTTCTTTCTTCAGTACAAATGCTGACTGCCAGTGAGGATATCCTACTTTGTACCTGCTGGCGGCTGCCTTTTTATTTAGTGCTGTTTAATAATGCAACCCCTCGCCCATTGTATGTTCAGTCTCCAACATACTAGTCTTTTTTATGACAATTTTTTCAATGGTGAAAATGGGACATGTTCTCTATATTTAGAGATTAATATAGTCATGTTTAAAAAGCAGAGCTGTCCTGCTTAAATGAGTCTTTGATCAGCCTAATAATAACCAACTTGATTGACGTACAACAAGGTAGCACAGAAAACAGTTGACACCTTTCTGCTGGAAAACATGTCAATCACAAAACCCGCTGACTTCTACAAGAATACAAGAAAACCAGAAAATGCCAGTGCTTACACATCATTAAAAAAAACACTACTAAACCTAAAAAGACAATAAAACTGCAACCAATTATTATTTTTCAGTTTAGGTCAATCTGTTGATAAATTTGCTGAGTAATTATTCAGTCATTTAGTCCAGTAGTTCTAAGTATATTATCATTTTTAACCGAGGCTAGGCTAACCTTACAGACAGATCAGTGGGAAGGCTAACATCATCGGCTGTTCAACAATCACATAAATGATCTTGTGTTGTGGTTGAGATTCTGACCCACCATACATTGTGGAATGAGATAACTACACGTTTTTGCGCTTGAAATAACATCACATTGTCATCGAGTAGATATGGGGGACAGCTGAGCCAAAGTTACCTGCTGGGGCGGGGCTCTGGCCTGTCTTGCTGCCTGAGAGGAAGGCCACAGGCCAGGCCAAAGCTAGTGTAAATGAGTGGCTTGGCTAATGTCATAAACTGTTCAATAATTACATAAATGTTGTTATAATGTGTTGTGATTAAGATTCTGACTCTCCATGCTTGGTAGAAAGAGACAATTAGACGTTTCTGCACTTGAAATAACATCACATTGTCATCGAGTAGATATGGGGGACAGCCGGACTAATGGTTACCTGACAGGGGGGCTCTGGCATCTCTTGCTGCCAGAGGAGAAGGCCGCAGGCCCGGCTAGAACCAGATCTAAAGAGTGATTGGCTAACTTCGTAAGCTGTTCAGTAATTACATTAATGTTGTGATTTTGTGTTGTGATTGAGATTCCGACTCCCCAAGCTTGGTAGAAAAAGACAATTAGATTTTTTTTGGTTTTTTTTGCTTGAAATAGCAAATAGTCATAGAGTAGATGTGGTAGACAGTCAAGCTAACACTAACTGTTAGCGGGCTCTGGCCTCTCCTGAGCAGAGATCTCCTGAGATCAGGGGGCGGGGCAGGTGGAGTGCCAGGAGAAATGGGAGGTGTGGCTAACACGCAGGTTTGTTTTGGTGTAAAGCTAATACAGATTTGTGACCACTAGCTGTGAATAAGTTTTATATGTAGCACATTTAAGCATTTTTGCCTGATGTATCCCCTGCCAGTCATCATGTACCCCGCTAGTATAAAAAGCTGGCCAAAGGAAGAGATAGAGGCCACTGTTATCAAGACAAAGAAGCTCCTCCCAGTACATGGAAGGTTTCATCCCAAGTCCAGCACCCTGAGACAGTACACCAAGCGGAGTGAGGGAGGCTGAGGACTAGTGAGTGTCAGAGCCACAGTCCAGGACGAAACAACCAAGATCAAGGAATACATCAGGAAGATGGCCGAGGATTTCCGAGGATCCCCTTGAAAATGAGATGCTGCATCTCAAGGGGTTTATCCACCAATACACTTTTGAAATAAAATGAAAATGCGTCCCAAAGATGAACTGCTAAGTGAACACCTCAGGCAGCAGAAACCTGATAACGCAGAGGAGGAGGATGAGCCATCATGGAGGGACAAGCCCTACGTGGCATTTACCACCGTCAGAGGTGTCTGATGTCAAGAAATCCTACCAGTGGCTGGTAAAGGCTGGATTGAAAGACAGCACAGAAGCACTAATCATGGCAGCACAAGCGCAGACACTTAGTACGAGATCAATAGAGGCAGAGGTCTACCACACCAGACAGGACCCCAGGTGCAGGCTGTGCAAAGATGCTCCTGAGACAGTACAGCACATCATAGCAGAGTGTAAGATGCAGGCAGGAACAGTGTACATGGGACGCCACAACCAAGTGGCTGGTATAGTGTACAGGAACATCTGCACCGTGTATGGGCTGGAAGTCCCACGGTCTGAATGGGTGAGGCCTCCTAAGGTGGTTGAGAATGACCGAGCAGGTGCCGGCTAACCTACCAGACATTGTGTATGTTGACAAACAACAGAAGAAGACAGTGGTGATAGATGTAGCGATCCTGAGCGACAGCAACATCAGGAAGCTTGAAAAATACCAAATGCTTAAAGAGGAGCTAAAAAAAGATGTGGAGAGTGAAGGCAACAGTGGTGCCAGTGGTGATCGGAGCACTGGGAGCTGTGGCCCACAAGTTGGGAGAGTGGCTTCAACAGATTCCAGGTACAACATCTGAGGTCTCTGTCCAGAAGCGCCCAATCCAAGGAACAGCTACAATACTGCGCAGAACCCTCAAACTCCCAGGCCTCTGACAGAGGCAGACACACCACCCCCCAAGAGAAGGGAGGAGTGAGGGGGGGGTATTTTTATATAGACCTTGTTGCTGTTATTTTTTGAACCAAGGAGAAATTTCTGGAGCACAGGTTTTTACAAATATGTGGGCGTGGACGTGCTGAACCAGATAGAAGTTCTACAAAGACCACTCTTACTGGTAAAACCCTTAACTCAGGTTTTATATTTACATTGAAATGTTAGTGGCCACGGTCTGCTCACACAGTGGCCAGTTGCATGCATGCATGCATGAATGCAGTGAGGCTGATCTAATCTGCTCCGACGGTGACATTACGTGACATTGACTCTGTGCTCTCTATGAAGGTGAGGACTTTAGGACGACGACCGGGGGGAGTTTCAGTGTTTGTGTGTCTTTGAAAGTGTGTGTTACTGCCTGAGGGTTCCGTTATGTGGATGACTCACTAATAATGGAAACAGATGTGCTTAAAGTGCAAAAAAGCATGCATGAAGACAAAGCAGGACGTACACACACACACACACACACACGCATGCACACACACACTCAGAGCTCCCCAGGGCATACTGAGTCATGTCTTAGGGTGCTGTGACAGCTGAGCTTTGCTTTTTCTCACTCAGATGAAGCGTCACTTTCTATTGATTGCTCTGAGCATAACAATGTGGATTGTTAGAGGTTGAACCTGCTCTGAAGACACATGCGCTCACACACTCGCACACACACAGGCACGCACATACGCACACACAGGTGCACAGATATCGTATGCAATGAAAAGTGGTAGAAAACAGGTTAGGTATAAAGAATAGTAAAGAAAAAGAGGCAGAGACGGGGACTTGCACTTGAGATTTGGACTCAAGTCACACACACAGTGACTTGTGACTTGACTTGAGACTCGCCGTTAAAAGACTTCAGATTTGACTCAGACTCGAGTTTTGGGACTTGTGAACAATCCTTTTTTTTTTTCTTTTTGGCAGTAACAAGGTCTGATGAGCTAAATCTGATTCTCTTCTTAGCCTACATCTGCATTGCTGCATCTTAAACTTCAGACGCAGTAGCATTGCTACGTTTGAGCCTTGTATCCTCACTAACACGTCATCTTTTGTCATCGGTGAGTTATATCACAATGAGTGGGAGTTACTGACTGCACACAGATCGTAATAAAACAACTGCTTGCTAATGTCTACAGACCAGATGACAGGATGGGGAAACATTCTTTGAATGAACAGGTGCTGTGTGGCGTTGAGGGGTCATGTGATATGCGTGTAGTTTGGCTGGAGAGCAGAGCTGCTACGGAGCTTACAACACATGTATGGACGAGGATTCTGTCTTAAATCACAGATGCAGCAATGTAGATGTAGCTTCAATGCACATGCGTCATTACCATGTGCGATCTTTACTACTATCTGTAATACAGTACCTGCTTCGAATTCTATAGATATAACCAAGCTGTGTTTTAAGCAGAAGAACACTCATCACCACCATGAGAGACTTCAGACTTGACTTGGACTTGGGCTCAAAGACTTGTGACCATCTCTGAAAAGAGGAGCTGAGAGGAAAGTCAATGCAAAAAAGGGAAGTTAAAATGAGGCAGAGAAAAGAACAGAGAGCGAGGAGGAGAGTGAATGAGACTACTTCCACAATAACCCTTTAAGTATCACAGTGCATGAAAACAAGGTTCCCCATGAGTTTATTCAGGTCATCATTCAAACAACTAAACAATACAAAAAATTATTCAATTCTTCTTTTACATCCCTTGATTGGCAAATACCAGTACTGTGGCTTTGTTTTCCTCCTTACAAACAAGTGAATCAGCCTAAAATAGTCCTCATGTTATGGTGGCGTTAGACTGCCAGCAAAAGTGAGTTGCTTGCATTTTAAATCACCTGTTTACCATGGAGGAACAATGGAAGGAGAAAAAAATCTTCAATTCAAGACATGTAAAGGTGAGTAATTGATATACAAAACATAATTTTGTGGTGAATTATCGCTTCAAGGGCATCTTAGCAATGCCCAGAACCACTGCAGATCATTCCACACCCAAACTGTCTGAGCCACGCTGGACTTGAGCTAAACATCCTCCAGTTTCTTTTCCAAATCCCCACAGACTGAGCTACTGCTGAGCTAAGGGCCAAACAAGGGATTAAAGGGTGGAAATTATGATTAAAAAAAGAAGTTAAGACAAGATCATTAAATTAGTGCTTAGCAGATGATGAGAGGTCAGGTGAAAAAGCATAAGGGAAGAAAGGAAAGGAGTTAAGATGAAAAGTAGAAGAGGAGAAGTGAAGGTGAAGTGAGGTAAAGAGAGGAGAGAGGGAAAGAAATGATGAAAGGAAATGAAGGAGGCAGTAAGAAGAGATGAGCAGGAAAGTAAAGATGAAAATGGAAAAAGAAAACTTGCAGGAAAGTTGTGTCTAACGGTTCCTTTGAGGCTGAAAATGTAAGACACTTTTCCTCTGAGTCCTGAGGGTCTCTGCTGTGCCTCACACCTCTCTGAAGTTCAGCCTCATCACACATTATTCTCCTGCTCCTCCCTTCTGGTTTAGCCTCCTCCTTTCCCTCTCACTTCAGACTCAAAAGTGCCAGCATGTTGGTACCAAAGAAATGTAGCAAAAATATATTGAAAAATCCACCAGGTAGCTGTGAACCTTTCCCCCGTGATGTCCCTTTATGTTCTGTCAAATTTCAAGCTTCTCCTCGTGCATGATTGAGCCCTGTTGGCCCCCTGTAGTTATTTATCAGTCCTCAGTTCTTTGGAGCAAAAAAAACTGCACAATGATTCTGTTTTTTTTCCTTATTCATTGTGTTGCTTGATTTCATTATTTTCTTCTGCAGCGCTTATAAGGCTCCCATTTCAAAGCCTTTAAGGGGACAGTAAGAGGCAATAAGACAAAAGTGTAGTTTCTGTGTGACTGTCTTATTAGTAATAGTGGTAATAGTAGTAGTAGTAGTAGTAGTAGTAGTAGTAATAATAAAGTTTATTTATAGTGCACTTTTTATTTAACACAAATTTCAAAGTGCTACAAGGATAAAAGCATAAAAACTAGTGCTGTCAATTGATTAAAATATTTAATTGCAATTAATCACATGATTTCCATAGTTAACTCATGATTAATCGCAAATTAATCACACTTTTTTCAGGTCTAAATATGTCTTGAAGGGATTTTTTTCAAAGTTTTAATACTCTTATGAACATGAGAGTGGATAAATATGCTTTTTTAATGCAAATACATGTTTATTATTATTGCAGCGATCCAAAACAATGAAAAATACTGTGATATATTTTGATCGAGCACTCGGTGCTCTCCTGCGTTTAGTCTGTTGTTGCTCTGCTGCGTTTAGTCTGTTGTGATCAGGGCTCGACTGCTCATGTCTGTTGTTGTCAACAGCCCTTTTAGTCTCGTCCTTGTGTCTTATAGACTCATCAGTGTCATATTAAACACTCAGCTTACATTCAGGAGTCAGACCACAATATAACAGTGTCCCAGTATAATACAGGATATGACATGGTGTCAGAAAACTGAGTTACGGAGTGATCCGAGTAAGGTACAGTGTGCTAACAGAGCTAGCCTGGAAGCTAACACTGCAACGAACCAACACAAACATGAGCAGTTCAAGCTGCCATCACAACCAAGACTCACTGGTAACCTTATAACAGTGTCCCAGTGTAACACAGACTACAACAAACTGTCCAGAATATATACTCACTCCTCCACTTTAGCTTTCTAGTCTTATGTTGTGTATCTTGTTTGTATTCCTATGATGGTGGCTGCATTGCTTCCTGATTCTCCAAACTTTGGAGCGGGCTGAGGGCCAGAACATGCATGCATTCATCGTGCATTAAAAATTGATGGCGTTAAAATGAATTTGCACTATTATCGCGTTAACTTGGCAGCCCTAATAAAAACAAGACAAACAGTAAGAAAACACTAGTAAAAAGTGAAATTACAATATGATTAGCACACAGCTAGTTGAAGGTTAATTTAGGGCGGACTCACACTAGGTAATTCATTACTGTGCCTATGCACTTTTGACCCCCAAACAAAGTCCAGTTTGTTTGACTTGTGTGAGCACTCCGTACTGTGCCTGAGCACGGCACACTTTGTTGGCACCGGCACAGTTGGAGGAGGTGGGCTGCGGCATGGTATGGATGATCATACACAAGGACAGGCACAGAGCGTTGGCAAGTTCTGACTGTGGAGGATTCACCTCAAATTCAGGCAGACAACAGCGTACAAAGTCTGGATAACGAGCAGTGGAAAAAAATCCACAACTGTCTTTTAGATCGTGGATACCAGAGAAAAAAATTCTATTACAAGTAAGGCTGTCAAAATTAACGCGTCATTAACGCGTTAACGCAAAATTCTTTTAACGGCACTATTTGTTTTTAACGCGCGATTAATGCTGTGACATTTGAACCTTGGGTCACTCCGTAGTTTGGGAAACCAGAGAAGCAGCAGCAGTATAGTCTGCTGCTTCTCTCCAGACGTGACCACACAGACAGGTGTATGTGTGTGTGAGTTACTATGGTTACCACGATGCTCCCGTCCCCCGGATATTTCTGCAGTTGGATTTACATGATCCGGTCTGAGACATGAAACTCATGGACTGAGGAGT
>JAPQLA010000004.1:657543-668431 GCA_029822935.1 Naso vlamingii | reverse complement strand
AACGAGGCTGCTCTCTCTCTGACAGCTGATTTTTAAATACCATGAATGGAAAGCATAAGAAACATCCAGATCTGGATCAGAAAATTTTGAGATTAATTGCGATTAAAAATTTTAATCGTTTGACAGCTAATTACAAGACGAAAAATAATGTAAATGGAAACACAGGTCACACTCCACAGATCAGGTCACTCGAGCGTGCTGCAGCAATGTGAGTGCAGGCCAGCGGGGGAGAAGGGAAGGGGGACAATCGTGCTTTGGCACGGTACGGAGCAACTGGACCAAGTGTGTGTGCAACCTTAGAGAGGAAAGTCTTTAAGCCTTTTTTAAAGACATTCACTGTGAAGCCCCCAGGTGGTTCCACAGATGAGGGGCGGCTGAGTAAAAGGCCTGATCTCCCATGATCTGGAGCTTGGTTCTAGTGGGATGGAGGAGATTGCCATTTTGCGAACGGAGGTTTTGGGCTGATGTTTGGTGGGTGAGGAGTTCTTTTAGGTGGCGGGGGCATTGCCATAGATGCACTGACGGGTTAGGAGAGTGATTTTGTATTTAATCCTGGAGGAGACAGGGAGCCAGTGAGGAGTATGGAGGATAGGCGTGATGTGTTCATGTTTTCACACTCCCATCAGGATCCTACCAGCACTGTTCTGGATGTGTTGGAGCCTTTTAAATCCTGCTAGGGATCTCAATGAGAAGGACGCTGCAGTAGTCCAGCCTAGAGGAGACAAAGGTCTGGACGGGTTTTCTCTGCGTCAGATAAGGTGAGGGTGTAACAGAGTCTGGCGATGTTCTTGAGGTGGAAACAGGATGACTTCCACAGATGTTTGATGCAGTCATCGAGTAGCTGGTGAGGGTCCAGTGGCACACCAAGGCTGGTAACTGTAGATGAGACTGGAATATCCTGTCACGAAAAGGTGATGGCGGTTATTGGGGATGACTAGACCTAATATGGGGTGCCAACAAGTACAGCTTCGGTATTGGAGCTGTTTAACTGAGAGAAGTTTTCACGCATCCAGGCCTTTATCTCCTCTAAACAGATTGTCAGTGTGGCCA
Source organism: Naso vlamingii (assembly GCA_029822935.1). Classification (NCBI taxonomy): domain Eukaryota; kingdom Metazoa; phylum Chordata; class Actinopteri; order Acanthuriformes; family Acanthuridae; genus Naso; species Naso vlamingii. The sequence goes on along the minus strand of JAPQLA010000004.1, from coordinate 667,381 downwards.
GTGGTGGTGGTGATGATGATGATGATGATGAAGAAGATGACAGGGCAGCAGAGGGAGTTGGGTCAGTCCTGAGGTAAAGCTGTGTGTCATCAGCATAGCAATGGAAAGAGAGTCCATGCTGAGTGACGACAGGGCCAAGGGGGAGCATGTGTAAAATAAACGGGGTTGGATCGAGGACGGACCCTTAGCACCTTGTAGGCTGATGCACTTGGTCCTCCCAGAGAGGATGAACCAGTCCAAGGCAGAATCCGAAAGTCCAGTGTCGCAGTGGAGGCTGTTAAGCAGGATGCAGTGATCAACAGCGTCCAAAGCTGCAGTCAGGTCAGGTCAGGTCTGTAACTCACCAGTATGTTACTGCATACCTTTACTTCCTAAACACAGTGCCTGTGAAAGGGTGTGTTTGATTTATTGTTCTGGGACGTTAGAGTTCTTCCTAACCCAAACCATGGACTTTAAAAATGCTGTTTGCACTGGGACAGGACGATTCATAAATGAATCCAACAAAATTCCAAACATTCTTATGGTTGGCTGACATGCTGTCAACATGTTTTAAATATCAGCTGTTATAGACAAATTTAGTTGTAATTTTAAAACAAAACAGGTTGAGACATTTTAGTCATAATCACTTGTTCTCATGTATTTAGCCTATGTGGCACTTATATGTCTGAAAGTCCAAAGACAGACTTACCAACTGTTATGGTGTTAAAAATAAATTAAGCTGTTTTAATTAAAAACAAAACTAGTTATGGGTATTTTCAAAGTTTTGAAAGTTGCACTAGAAAACAAATATTTTGCTTTACACAATGTCAATTGTTCTAATTTCTTTGTACTCTAAGCCGAGGAGAATTGAACAATACGAAGTGATGAAGGTTGTGGTAGTAGTAGTGGCAAAAATTTAAAACTGCTTTCACCCCTGATTAGCAGTGAAGGAGAGCCAGCGTCTGTCGCACTCTCTCACAGAGGATGCAAGAGGCAGACAGCCCAAGCAGCAGATCAAAGAGGTTGAAATATGACCTTTAGTTTGATCTGATCTGGGATGTTAGCTGCATTCATTCATAATAGCATTTCCCCTCTTTATCTCGTTTGGATACAAACAGTCAAAAAAATAAAATTTGTATCATTTCTCTTTTTACTTTTAAGTGAAAATACAAAACAGACCAACTTTTTTCTGGCCAGAGATCTCACACAAAAGATGGAAACAGCCTTAGAATTTTTTTAAAACAACTAAACTAAGGGAGCAATAGGTCAACAGTATGGCTGTATATTTAAATTCTCCCTCCACTCAAAAACATTTACATTTATGCTGGCCAGAATGTGAGACCTTGACTTCACTGTAATCCCCACAACAATCAATGGGCTACCAGACGGCAAACTCCACTTGCCAATATTTGATTTTTACTAACCGTACTCCTAATGACAGATGACCTTCTAACATAATCTGCCCCCTTATGTAAAAAATTATATTGTGTTACAAAAAAAGACTACAGATATAAATTTTGTTGTGCAACCCTATGTTGACAAATAATAACAAAATAACCTTGAATAAAGTTTTGAATAAAGAGTTTCTGGACTAATCCGAGTCCTAATCCTGACTTTGGTTCACAGCTGACTGTCTTAAGAACTGTTTATTCAGTTTAAAGGTTTGGATCATCCCAACTTTAAGAAAACAAAACAGAAAAATACTTCAGGCACTTTCACAACTTTAGTTCATTTGCTTGAGTCTGATTTAGAATTCTGAGTTTGTAAACTCTGTAAACTTTTCTCTGGTTTGATATTTGTACATATTGAGAATTCATGCAAACCGAAATGCATCACACATGTATTATTATAATATTTAACAAATATACGTGATGGTTGAATGGATGTGATGGGGTTTGTTTATTGAACAATGAATGTCCTGTATTTTACTTCTCTTTGAATAATCCTAATTGATCTATTGAACGATCCCACACATGCCTACTGCAACACAACCAGACGAAGGTGTAGGACTGAAATGTGTCGTTGTTGCCCTCTCTGCTGGAAATAAAGTTACAAGAAAAAAATAACATTATTGAGTGCTGGCCTTTTAGGTTTTGGACATTACAGTTGTGTCCTCACAACTGTAAATAAATGATTTTATCACCTGGACTTCTTAAATATTTTATTTAACCATTTCTAAATACAGTTTATGTGTTGTCAAATGTATGCATGTAGATTCTATTTGCCTTGTATTTCATGTATTTATTTCAGTTTCTGTGTATTGGATTGCTGAGACACTTAGAAAAACAGTAAAAAAAAAAAGATTCTGGCTTCTGTAAATCAGTTATGTTTCACACCAATAATGATTCATTACATCCTATTTTACACTCAGAGTTGTGCTTTTTATCCAGCTCCATCTCATATCAGCTTCGTTTTATTCGTCCATCCATTTAATGTTTTAGCTCTTTTTTCATTTGCATAGCTCGCTCTTCATGCCAGGCAAACAGAGCTGTCTTTTCCTCGCTTTACTGTTCTCCCTTCCATTGGCTAAATAATGTGTGTGTGTGTGTGTGTGTGTGTGTGTGTTGCCTGTGGCAAACATCAGTCAGAGCTATCCTTGGCCATTAGGCTGTCAAAGAATCAAAAGACCTTCATCCAGCTCTGAATTCATCACATCTCTCTCTCTCTCAGTCCACAGAGTCCTGACTCACTTAACGAGTGTCAGTGTGGAGCGGTGCTGCCGCCCATTTATACGGTTTTCGGTCTGTAGTCTCAGTGTCTGTGGGGTTTTTTGTGTCAGTTTATGTTTTTCTGTTTCCTTTGGTGTGCTCTGTGTTTCTCTGTGTTTTTATTCTGTTGCTTTTGTTGTTGGTGCTCACAACTGGTGACAAAGTTGAGTGACATTTTGGAATATTTTTAGGCTTTTTTTTTTTTTTTTTTTAAAGCACAAAATAATATGACGACTAGTGATGTCCTGGCAATGTTAAGAAAGCGTGACTCATCCACTCAACCCTTAACCTTAATCTGTTTATAACAACAATAACAACATCATCAAGAATAATAAACAATTGGCATTTTAAATGCTTAAAAAATACACAGACTGCCATTTTTAGTGTGTACCCATGTGACATGTTGGAAAGCTTGATAGATGATTCTGTCTATATGTACCTTTTACTGATACAATCAAAACAGCAGGCTCAACCAACACCTTTGTTAGACCAACAACAAACGAGGTGCCACAAATACGAACATAAAAAACAGTCTCAACTCTCCAGAAAGGCTCAGTAATATTCCACCGATTATTTAACATCTTAACAAAAATTCAGAGGGTTGCTAAGAGGTTTATTAGGTTATCTAACTCCTGTGGGCACAGCACTGTCATTTTCTATTTAACTATTTTTGAAGTGATTTTGTCAGAAGATTCAGCCTTAAGTTTAGTTGTCAGTGTGTTCGATAAATATTAAAATTGACTAACCATGGTAACACGCCTCAGTAATGAAGGGGAGGTGTTGAAAATTTTCCTCCCCGTTCACCTGAACTGTATAACTGGCCATGATGGTTTGGACATTTGCATTATCACCATGAGTAACATTTTGTCGTTGGAGGACGCTCCACTTATGTTAGTTTGTCTGGTTACTTTGAGAATCTTAAAAAGGGGAGATCATGTATAAAAACTGCTGTAATTCCTAAATGGTTAAAGGAACTTAATCAATCCGAGTATAAACAGTTTGTGAAAAAGTAGCTGCCACTCATCTGTCTGTGCCGACGCTTTGTGCAGCTCGAGCTGAGGTAACAGCACCCTTTCTTGGCAGCCAGCAGGAAGCTCCCGCTTTCCGCGTCTAACGTTAGTCACGGTGACAATTCGTCCAAGCCATGGCAAGCGATATCACTAACAGGTGAACATACTTAGACTAGAAATACGTCATAAGCTTCCCCGTCTCGGAAAAATACATGTATCGTTGTTTTTCCAGGAGCAGTTTGCACTGCTGAGCCTGTAGAGAAATATCTGAAGGTGTGCAGTGACCAGGCAGCGACAGCGGCGTTTGTTTTCAACGCAGGTGGAAGGAAAGCCTCTTATCTATTCTGATTCAACATCTGATGCATGTATACACACATCACGATCAGATCACTTTATTCAGTGTCCATGCAAACAATGAAGTTGAGATCTTTGGTTACTTAAGATTTTGATAGGATTGAAGAAGTTTTTCATGTGTAAACATAGCTTGTGTCTCATTTCACTGTCTGGATTCATTACTCTACCACGAAAGTTCGTAACTTGAACAAAGGACTGGCATCCTCTTGTGGGTCAGCGTGCCTCCAGAGTGGGGAGGACAGTGTTAGCACTCATAATGATATTGGCATCATACACCGGGAATAATTGCATGACTTTAGGTTGCAAAGGCTTCTGATTGTGAACGAATCGCACATTTGTGTGTGTGTGTGTGTGTGTGTGTGCATACCGTGTGTTCTCAGGCATGATTCTGTGTGTGCTCAGTTTTCTTGGTGAGCCGACGCTCTCCGTCTAAAAAAACTGGTGAAGGCAGATATCTGTTTGATGTTTTCATTTGTTTGGTTCTTCTTACTCACAGAAATAAATTCACATCTAGGACACAACTCTCTCCTCTGTCTCTCTTCACAGAAATGCATGAGCAGTAATGTGGTATGATGGAGAGACACCAGCTTCACTGACTCATACATGTCTATTATTATGCCTAAAAAAAACAAAAACAAAAACCAACTTGATTGTGCTGTATTATATCGATGTCCTATCATTGGTGGGATGAAAATTTGCTTGCAAGCAGAAAAAAAGAGGGAATTTTGTGGAGACAAACATTTAGATTCTTCATACTGTAGGTGGGTTTAGGGATTGTCCACCTCCGTGAGCCTCTCTGAGCTCCACTCCCTCATCCTCCCTCCTGCTGAGCCTGAAGCAGCTGTCAAATGCAGGGCGCCCGTGTTTACCTGATCTGCTGAAGCAGATTACAGTAAGTTGCATATCCTCACAGGACGAGGGTTTGGAAACCTTGATTAGATGTGCTGGTATTCCTGATAACTACCTAATGTGGCCTTACTGGTTTTTAGTCACACTCAACAACACTTTTCCGCCCTACATCTCTAATCTCTAATCTGACACATTCCAAGATCAGAACTTTCTTTTTTTTCCTTTCTCATTTTGCATAAAACAACAGTTAATGGAGCTGCAAGAAATTGTTCCTTACACTTACACATATACTGCACATTTTTGGAGTGTTTCCTGGGCTTAGACCTCTGAGTGATCAAGGTGAAATTCCACAGGAATGCAGTTGACTTATGTAGAAAGCAGAATTTAACTTGAAGCAACTATTAACTGGTTATGAAATTGTCCATATTGATGCCCTCTGAAGATCCACATAATTAAATGAGACCAATGGTGAGAAAATTGGCCACGGTTCAGAGGCAAAGGAAGTCAGACGATACCATTTAGGGCACATGTAGCAGAATAACCCACCAGTGGGGGGACTTTGCATTTTCTGTCATTTACTACACCAGTTATATCCATTATTGCTGCCCTGCATCAGTTGTGGATGTCCCAGACAAAAAGTTATCGACGCTGTGTGTTCATAACATCATCCTGCAGTGTATAAAGTTGTGTCGCACAGCTCCGTGTTTCCACACACAGCCAAAGTGGAGATGTCAGGAGGAAGGGAGCTCGCCTTTTCATTAAGTGCGGCAGATGTAATAATCATTTCTGCACTGTTAGTTGTGGCAATTCTCCACACGTTGGAAAGTCGTGTCTGTAACTGGTAGTCACAAAGGCGTTGCGTCCTCTGTCTCACTCTCAAACTAAAGCATGCAGTAATTGTTGGACGGGTCAGGACAGTGGTGGTTATACCGATTTTGTCCAGAGTGGCTGCTAGAATCAACACAAACTCAAAGTTCTGTCCAGCAGCTTTAAGTCAATGACAGTTTTAAGTTTGACTCCGTTATTGACGTTGTTACATCAGAGGGAAAAAGGTATTTTTCAGTTTATTTTGCATCGATGGCACACACATATACCTATAACTGCTCCTTCAGAGAGCCCAAGTAAATTTATGGTGTTGCCGAAGTTCCCTAAAAAATCCTCCCTAAGATGAGCATTTTCTGACTCTAAATCTAAGGCCGTGTTCGGAATCGCCTACTAACGTACTGCTTACTACATACTCAAACTTTTTATATTACACACTGCGTACACAATTAATGAAACAGTATGCAGACCGTTTACACTGTAGTATACAGCCGAGTATCCCAGAATGCACTTCGTGCCAACCGGGCCAAAATCAGGAGGCTGAAGTTGGTTTACTTTCAGCTGTAGCACCATAAATATATCACTTATTTGTCCAAATAACGCCGTTTTTAGAGATGCTGCACAACTTGAGCTAACCGTAGTGAGAAATGAACACACTTCTGGATGTTATAAAAAAATAAAACCCCCATTAACTAATAATACAAAGAAAACCGTAAAGAAAGAATGGTGCTTTTGTTTTGAAACAGGATGGTGACCTAGCCTCACTTCAGCTAACTTGAAATAGCTGTTTTCTACCCCCCGATCGGCTATCTGACTGTTCACCGACATGCCTTACCAGGTGAGGGTGCTGTTAGCACGGAGACGACGGAGGCGATCGGCCCGTCGTCTGCAGTACATCCAGCTGTGTATCAATTTTGGATTTTCCTCAGAAGTCAGTTACCTTTTTAAACAAGTTTATACCCAAATAGTGACAGCCAAGGGGGGCAAAACAAGCTAAAAGCCCTACAAACAAAATAATATAATAAAAAATAAAAATTGGAGTGCTAATCTCAGCATGCTAACATAACCCTAACTCATTACAGAATGAACCTGTGCTGATGTATTATGAACTAGATAAATCATATCAGACTGACACCGCCTCATCATTTCTGTAATCTAATGGTTCGTGGTAGACCTTTGTGTAACATGTTCCAGCATACGGGAATTAACCTGTTTAAATTAATAACCATTGCTTCCTGCCCACCCACATGCTTTTTGATTTATATTTTACACCATCACAAGCCTTTGTTCTTGCAGCTGGAGAGACATGCACAGGGGGAGACACCAGCCTCAAAATGTCAGTCGCTGCTTCTTTCTTGCTAGCTGGGGCTTCGAAACACTGTTGTTTCCATGCTGCTGTATTTTTAGCCTCCTCCCCACTTTTCTTTGTCTTTTCCTGGCTGTTCTTTTTGTTTTAAATGTTTTATTTTGTGCTTTAGTGATCTCTGTCTATACACTGCAGTTCTGTTTGAACTTATACTGCTGGTGTACTCTTGTTCTTTTTCTCTCTGCAACTCAGTGGGTCTTGTTTGTTCCTGTTTTCATGACACAGACCTTGTCAAAATTTGCCAACTTTGACATTTTTAGAGAGCACTGTCTGAGGAGGCATGTAAGTTGTTACCATACAATGTTCTGTATAACCTGAAAAATATTTCTACTTTTTAAAAATACACTCGTGCAAGTTATCAGTACTGTGTTGTTGTTTTTTTAATTATCACTTGATCATCATTGCCATTTAAGTTACCAGATTTTTGTGACAGCTACTAATTTTTTTGAACTCCTGAGCAGAAACAGCCGTGTGTGAGTCTGCCGGGATTTCTGTCAACAAGCTCAGCATGAAGCAAACATCATCACCACTGAGGAATGTTTGAGTGTGTCTCCAGCTGCTGTCCAGAGGCCAATCAGTGGAGTCTTTGCAGTGGAGAGCTCGGCTCAGGCGCAAACCAACAGCATGCTGGTGGTTTCTTTGACACCGTTAACACAGAATACTAATGTGATGTTCTGAGGCAGAACTTAAGGCAAAAAACAACCTGAACTGTGACTCAGTCACAAATTAGCTTTCAAATATGACAGCGCTTCGACCAAGAAGTACAATAAAGTGGTTGGTGATGTCATCTACATTTAGCTACATTGGGTAGAAGTTCAACGTTCTCTTGGTAGGCAAACTGCAGGCAAACTCCAGTCATCTACCTCCCATCAGGACAAGGCTGAGAGCCCAGTGACAGTCATATTGTTTGATTTCTCCAGCGCTTTTAAAAACCTCAGAATCCCAAGCAGTTTTCTTCTGTCGGTTTTACTCACTGTGGGCTCATTTTCTACTGAAACATCAGTCTCTAGACACAGACTGATGTCATGCCCCCAGCTTTTCTTGCTGAACTGGGTGGAGACAGTTGTAGAGTTTAAAAAAAACCCTTGCATTGCATAACCAATCCCAAGTCTTTAGGGCGGTCCTTCATACTGATATGACATTTTGGGCTTAAGTGGCCTTCACATGATAGGAACTTTGTGCTCTGCTCACCTCCAGGTAGGGTGCAGAGAGCACACACAACAGAGGCTCGGAGCCAGTCACTGTTGCTAGGCAACAGCCACGCCCATTGTCACTCTAGGAAGTAGAAGAAAAAGGTGGAGGAGGAAAAAGAGTTTGTTTGCTATGTATTTAAGTTTGTCTCAAAAGAAGGCTCTTGTAGGCACTTGTCATACTAATCATACAGCTGCGAAAAAATCAACGATAACGAGTTTGTGTGCATAAAATATTATGTCGCTACGAATATGAAAACGAGTTAAACACGGTCAGAGAGCTATGGATTTTTCTTCCGTCTTTCACTTCCTCCTTTGCATGTACGTGTCGCTTCCAGATCATCTCTGGTCACACACAGCTGATATCTCATTGGTTGCGCTTTTGAAGATCAGTGTCAAATTAGGTCAATTAGGTCCATTGAAAAACACAGGGGCAGCCAGCACAAAGTAGTTTTACTGCTGATCATGTGTAGAGGCCCCACTAACGTTAGCTACCGTCAGGCACTAACTCATGTGGACACAGGCCCCTGCGCTTATCTGACATGAGGGCAGGCTCTGTTGCATCTCATTAACACACAGCAGTAAAAATAAACTTACCGATATAGTTACAGGCTGACCGACATGTTGGCTTCATTTTGAGTACAGTGGCAAAACCCATCTTTTTTAGCGCAAAGTTGGTGAAGCAGTCCTCATGGAAATGGTTACAGCAAACCTGCATCGTTTTATCTGAAACTTTCACCGGACCACAGTGATTTCTGGAAAGGAAATCCATTCATTGCTCTCCAGTTTTCGGGTCCTTTGGTAGAAAATGAAGCCTCATAGATTCTTCTCTTCTTGCTTTGCAACCCAAAGCAAAACAGGTGTGTTTGTCCGCTATTGTTGAGACCCACCAAGCTGCTTCTCCGCATATCTTCTCCGTCTCCTCTGCTTTGTCAGGGGCAGGGACTTGTAACCACAACGTCGATTGGTGAGGAACTGACTACATAATGATGCCACCCTGGTCCCAACACTCAAGTCTGTGATTGTTTCCCTGCAGTTTAAAGGCAGAAATACTCAGAGATGGTGTTTACTGCTTACTTTTCTTCTGATTTGCCTTGTAACATGAGAGAAATGCCACATGAACATGTGAACAAGGTGAAAAACATGATTTTCATTGGAGGTTGTCTTTAAAGACGTTCAGAAATGACCGTTTGTACCGTCTCCTTCCCCGACTTTACCCGAGTGAAAGCACAAGTTTACACGAGTAAGGAAAACGAATTTGATTGGGCTTTATCCAGGGGCTGGATATTCAGTGTTTGGGGTGGGACACTAAGGGCCGGATCTACTAAAGGTTTGCATGTATAAAAACGTGTGCAAACTTATTGCACACGCAAAAAAATGTACAAACTGATTTACTAACAGTGCGCACCGAGGGTTGCGTCTTTAAAAGGTGCAAAATAGCACGTCTGTCTCCAGTTAGTACGTTGGCCACAATGAATATGCGATATGGGGCGTTTACACGCAATTGTGCATGTGCTGGGAGGAGAAAATGTAAATATATTAATTTAGCACACGCAAAGT
>JAPQLA010000004.1:620997-632646 GCA_029822935.1 Naso vlamingii | reverse complement strand
ACTACAGCAGAACAACTACTAATATCCAAACATGCTCACGTTACACATTACCTCTATCACTAAAACACATTGGCCAATAAAAACACATTCACCAGACGGGACCAGCCACATACTAGGTTTTAACCCAGTCTTCTTAACTTGTGCTGCTGTTGTTTATGTGCACCGGCTTTTTAAAAATTTTGCTGCTGTTATACTTTTGTGTGTGTCTGTCTTGGTATTAAGAACTGTATTTTAACCCACTGCCACTATTGTGACGGTCATTGACTTTTTGATAGTGAGAACTGCACTGTTTATGTATCTGCTGCTGCTATATCTCATTGGGTAATAATTGGTTTGTATAACAGACTGTTTCTTATCTGCTGCTGTTATTTATCTATTTATGGTTGTCTTTTTTATCTGAGAGAAGCCATGTGACATTTTGTTTGTACCTGTGAGTATAATGACAGTAAAGATTATTCTTCTACCAGTTTCAACACAGTGCCATTACTTACTTTGTCTGCTGGAGAATAATAATGAACCTCTATTTTCTTTGGAAATTTAGGGCTGCTGCAGAAACTTAAAATGTTTCTTGTGCTAATTTTCAGAGAACCCTCGTATGGTGAGTCATGTCCCAGTCACCATCCAGGTCCTGGACGTCAATGACAACATTCCAGCCATCTCGGGGGGGAACAATGTCATCATAGTGTGTGAAAGCACCAAAAATGGACAGGTGGGTTGCTAATGTTCAAGCCTAACATAAACAACAACAACAACAACAACAACAAAAACACTGGATGATGATGTCATGGCATTAAAATTTGATTTACAAAAATGTTTTTACAACTTTACCTTGTATGCTAACAAGAAAATTCTAAAATCTGTGTTTCTTATTCCCATTTTCTATTATGAGGTGGGTTTGAAGGCTGGCCTAAAAGTTCACACACTGGAGGAACAGTGTGTCATTGACACTCGTGGTAAACGTCAAATGTACCAGAGTGTCTCAAATCGACATGATCTAACAGCATATAAAGCAGGATATGACATACAAAGTACTCATACGCAAAGGTTTTTAGTGGTGGCCAAACTTCCATCCAAGTGAGTGAAAACTTTAACCAAATTTATCAAAATGTCAATTGATGTGCTTTTTAAAACAGCTGTCAGTGCTAGAAGTAATCCTTTATCTGGGTACCATTTCAGGGTGCAGGGTGTAGGAGCTCAGTTAAAACCTCAAATGATAAAAAACGCGTAAAACAGAACATAGCTCTGTTGATGTGAGTTAGTTTGAAGGTTATAGTTTCCTCTTCGCTGCACACAGATCTGAGGCTTTCATACCATCAAGCTCGAGTGACATTTAAGTCACATGCTTCATGTATGAATAAATTAGGCCTAAGCCCGTGTCCATTGCACTTTGTCGTGTTTCCTTTAGGGCCCAACCGATATGGGATTTTTGGGGCCAATGCTGGTAACGATATTAGGGAGTAAGAATATTCTGATAAACAATATATGGACTGATGTTCTTTAGTGAATTTGAATGTGGTTATCAAATTCATGTGACAAAGATGTGTAATGGAGGCAGGATATCTGACAAACATTATTCCAAACATCAGTGCACTTAACAGTAAATACTTCACTTATTACCAATTTAATAATGGACCACCTCCTGTTGGACAAACTACGTGATTACACCATTTTAAATTACTAGTCCACGCATTTTTTCTGGACTTAAAAGAAAGTTTTAAAGCTGGGGTCGATAATGGGTTTTTAAAAGAAGCATTGTTATTTGCTGAAATTGTCTTTATATCCTGACGTCAATCAATCAATTAAATGCTGACAAACAAAGGAAAGAAAATCTATTTGTGGCTGTCACAGGCCTATAAAAACAAGAACAAATTCACAATAGCTGCGAAAAATGTGGAGATGCAAAATACTGTGTACTTCTTTGATGTTAAATCCTTTCTTGACTGTATATTTGGAGAGAAAGAATGTGAAGAAATAAAATTAATGTTGGCAATGACGCCTCCCACAAGAGTCTAGACAAATTCTTGTTGAATAATTGAAGGGTGCGGAGCTAAAGTGTAGAGGCGGGGCAAGCCATGACCAGTGAAGTGTGTGTGTGTGCAAAGTTTGGCCATGTTACATGAATCCATTTAGAAGTTATGTGCCTTTTTGTTACAGGCCACTCCCACTGCCACGCCCACTTTTTGCCAGTTGGCCTGAACAGTCAATCAGCCATCCTATGACTCATGACCAACCTTTCTACTAAATCTTGAGCAAGTCTGTGAATCAACTGAGATTCAGAGACTTCACAAACTTCCATCTTAAAGGATGGGATTCACAACCTTCGGTTGTTTGACGTTAGGAAATATGTTGTTCCCAAAGTTGAGTTGGGAAAAAAAGCTTTCAGGTTTTCTGCCCCTCTTGCTTGGAACAACAGACTGATTTTAAACTGCAAAACTTCGTTACACTTAATGGTTTCAAATCCCAAGTGAAACAAGTGGAATCCAAGTTCTCTGTCTGCAACTGTTTCAACTGATGATTTACATTGTTCCCATTATTTCAATGTGTAAGGTATGAATTCGAGTGGGTTTTTTGTTTGTTTGTTTGTTTTTGTGTTGCTGCCATTCTTGGTCAGGTCTGCCTTGAGAAAGATCTCTGGTCTCAGTTGGACTTGCCTGTCTAAATAAAGATTAAATAAAATAAAATGCGCCTTTTAGCAATAGGCCGCTCCCATTGCCACACCCCTTTTCGCATATTTGCATGACCACAAACACACACTTTCACACAAATGTGCTTTTAAAGTCCTAATACAGAACGCTTATAACTTCAGTAACAGAACATCTGAAGGCACAGTCAGCTCTGTTTCAGTCCTGTGGTTCTCAGAGCTGTTGCAGATCATGAACTAATTAGCCAAAACGTGAAAATTTCTTCTTACTGTGCTTAACTGCTTAGCTCTCAAACCGAAGAACATACAGGCAGTATAAAAATAAACACCAGTGAAAACATGCATGAACACACAATCACCCTCTCACTCACACATAGACACACACACATGCAGTCGTGTTGATCTGAAGCCTTTTTGCTGTGTGTCTGACACCATCAGTGGAGGATTTATCAGCTGAGCTGCAGACTCTGCAGCTTCTTGAACCCATAAATTATTCAGACTGCAGAGCGCGCTGATGCCTCTGCTGCTGCTGGGACACACGGCAGCAGGGACGATCACATTCAGCCCGAGCATGAGCCGGGCCTCACTGCCAAAACTATGTTCCCTCCCTTCGCCCAAGCAACCACCTCTCTGCTCCACAGTGGGTCCAATCCTGAACAAGGGACTGTTTTTAATTTAGGCACGAAGGCATCGATCTATATCACAGCAACAGCCGTCCTCACATGGACATTTACACACACAAATCACACACACTTACTGTATTATTGCTATTTCGTATCTGCCCTAAACTTTTTTGAGGTTTTTATGCAAATTACAGCTCAAGTGCGGGTTTTTGTTTTACTTGGTTTCGTGCATGTAAGCGTATGTAATCCTTTTATTTGGCTTGATGCGACAGATAAAACACGTGAACATTATGGGTGTGGAGGGAGGAGTCGTTTTTTGTCCTGCCAACATTGCAGTAAATTGATGTTAAGAAGTTTTGCAGCTTGTCTCTTGTGCATGATTTTTTTTTCCTTTTGGGTAACGAGACTTATTTTTGTTCTGTATTTGCATAATTGACCGCAAAACGATGAGACTGGTTGTTTAAGTTGGGGGGGGGCATCTAGCACATTAAATACACACTTCTTGTTTGCTGTGGTAAGTGCTTGGAAACGAGAGGCAGATATAAGCCCAAGGGTTCAAAGAACACTGCCGTCGGATGAGTTTTCACGTTTTTGCATGTTTGCTCTTGAAAGATTTTCAGTGATGCCTGAAAGAAAATGCAATAGCATTATGTAAATAAATTGCAATCTGTGAAATGGGTCATTTAAGGTTTTTTTGTTTTTGTTTTTTTTTACAAAATTTCTGATTTTTGGATGACAAGTAAGCTAAACAGAAATTAATTATTATGTGAAGAACATCATCTTTGTGAGAAGGTAAGGATTATGTTATAACTCACAATATTATAAATGTCATCTGCAACTAATTCCATCCACACACACATACACACACTTCTGCTAATGATGCTGAAACACTGACGTAAGGAGCTGTAAGAAGTTTTAATATTTTGAGGAATATCAGTTAAAAAGTGAAGACGGAACATCAGGGACACTTAAACTCATTAAGAATGGTGCTTATGTTAATTTATGGGTGAAACCTTCAGATTTTTAAAATAAGCTGAAGCCGGCCCTCGCCTGGCAGAGGCTGACAGGTTTCGTTTGTGTTGAGCTTTTTGGAGAGTAGACATTTAGTGCCTCCAGCATCTACAGTACCGTCCTCTTTCAAAAAAAACCAACAGGTGACCCTTAACTCAAAAAGATCTATACAGAAATGGACTTTTTTATTCAAAGAGTGAATTCCTTTTTGGTTGAATGAAGTAAAGATGGTTGAACTTGCCCATAGGATTGCACTTCATCCATGTTGTGACTCCCCTTTAAGAGCCATCTACTCAAACAATCACAACACCTTAGGTAGGCACGAGTCATCTGCACACCAAAATGTTGCTTATGAAGTGAAATGAAGACATAAAACTTGCCTAGAACAAGACAGACTCTCCGGCTGTCATCACAAGGAAACTGTGGCCAGACATGTTATGATGGGAGCAAAGTGACATACAGTGTAAGAAAGCCTTCATGAAGAGGAGTTAGGCTGGATGAATAATTGAGACAAACACGGGACGTTCACCTATGAGACCCACACATCCCACCTCTCCCGGAAGTTCCGAGAGTCTCCCACATATTGATAGCAGCTCCCGCACGCCTGCAAATGAGATACAATCTCCTGGAATCTAGCAAGCAAGAGCACACGCGCTAGAGTGACTGCGTGTGTGTAACTGATCATGTAGCGTGCACGTGAGAGGGCGCGAGAGCGTGTGTGTGTGTGCCTGCGCGACTGTCCATACAGCACTTGTGTGAGAGAGACACCAATCAGTTTTCTGTGTGGGCGGGCTTTTCCATCTTCTCTCCCAGACGGAGAGACAGTTCAACGTATCCAGCGTCATGGCAGAGTGCCCCAAAAGGTGAAAGTACAAAACGCATTTTATGTCAGACTACACAAAAGTGTAGTATTGCCTTATTGAACATATCTGTGTTCATGTAAATAGTTTCTGAAAAAAAGCTAGTAAATATTGTCTAATTAATAGGTAAAGTAATTTTCCATCGTGACAACCTGTTTACGCTTTAGTCTGCTCGGGGGGATGTTGCAAATGAGTTTTTGCAGGTTGGGATGTCTGGAGACCATAGGTGAACATATGACACCAAGTGTACATCAGACTTATTTTACCCTATATAATATACTTGCATTATGTATGTAACAGTACCTTACTATGTTCACCCACCGCATGATCTTTTTCTAAATCAAGTAGTTTTGGTGCACAGACATGCTGACATAGTTTCATAAGTTAAAAATTTTAACAAAGAGCAACAGTAGTCCAGTACTAGCCTGGTAAACCAGTCCCATTCACTTTGCAAATTAATTTGCTTCATGAAAATTGTCTATAAACTCCCATTCACAGCCATTTACATCCGTCCAAAAACCAAACAGGCCAATTGCCACCGGGGCGGGCTTTATGTGATGACTCACTGAACGTGTTGTGCTGAGGCTGCTGAGTCGCAGGTCGACATCGCACAGATCAGTAGAAAGACTCCTACTAAAGGTTCCTGTTCTTGCCTTTGTGTAGTAATCACAAAAAAACAGTACTTTACGGGTCTCCAAGGTTTTTTTCTGTCTTGTTGGAGTATTCCTTTCAGTTAGTATTGCAACGTTTTTCAATAATGAGGGGTTTCGGCTCACCTGATCTTCCCCTCAAAACAAACATGGCGCTGGCTCGCCTGGAGTGTGAGGGGAAAGATGGGGTAAACAGCTCTGATTGGTTGTATGTCTATCCAATCACAACCAGAGGCAGTTTTGTCTGCATCCGTTGGTACTCCTCCTTGGAAATGAGCGGTGAATCGAGAGGTACCAGACTAATTCTTACTTGAGAATTAGTTTGGCAGTGGCAGGTTAGTCTGGTCCACCTGTCACCTGTGCTCTCCAAAAGTCAAAGGTGCTGTTTTGGAAACTGTCATATGTCAGAAATAATTCTCAATCTTCCTATTAAGTCATTCAGTCATGAGCACGTCTTGATAAGGACAGTGTGACACAAAGGTTCACTGCTGATCGATATCAAAGGTCACTGAAAAATTTGTGTGGATTTACAACACAAAGATGTTAATAGTATTATCTTGCCAGGATAATTAAGCCAAAAACACAAATGAAAATTTTAATATTAAGGACAAGATGAATTAAATCAAACAATATCGTGAATGTAAGATTTTTCTTTTTTTTTTAAGCATTGTACTTTTCACTTAAAAGCACTGATTGTTTTTGTTATTTCAATCAGAATGTCGTTACCGGTACCGTGGGTGGGTATATGTATATATATATATATATATATATATATATATATATATATATATATATGGAGAGAGAGAGAGAGAGAGAGATACACTTTTAGTCAGGAAGTGGTGTCAAACCTTCTTATCTTAACAATACAGGGCCTGGTGCATCAGACAAGCCAGCTGGTTTGTCAAAATTTGAAGAAGCGGATTCCAATTGCACAAGAAAAAACACATTTAACAAAATCCATGCAATTATAGAAGAAGCAAAAATATATCTGGACCTCAGTGCATGTCATGTTCTACAACAGTGAAGCATGTTCCCCTAGTGGTTGAAATTACACATCTGCCTAAGTAAAATATTTGAAGCAACCAAGATGTTGCAAGTCTGTGATCTTATGAGCTGACTGACGGGGAACGCCCAGAAATCAACTCTAGTCCACATTTATGGAGGAAAAATGTAATTGTTTTTATAGTCGCACCTGAATCTTACATATAAAAATGACAAAATTAAAGAGAAAAAATAGAAACATTCAGGTACGATGGTGTTTCTTGCAGCTGGCATGCAGCAAAAATATTCTATAACTTTAATTGTTTGGAAGACTATGAGCGAAACTCTTCCTAAAACTTGGTTAAATACAATTAAGGTTGGGATTTTGGTAATGATGCATCCTAATGTATGTATAGACAAGAAATCAGGACTAATGAACTTGATTTATTGTCACTGAATTGATATCAACTCAAACTGTGCACTCTGAATAAAAGAAATGAAATCAATATTTTGTTCTCGGCACTTTCCTTTATTTATTATACTTCTAGCGTTGTTTCCTTCATTTATTTTACCCATACACTTTATCTTGTCTACATTTTAAAATTCATTTCCATCTGTTTATTTCCATCAGGTGATTCAGACCATTCGAGCAGCAGATCTGGATAACTTTGCAAATGGAAAGTTTTCCTTCCATGTGCCTGCTGAGCGTCTCGGCAATCCCAATTTCACCTTAAAGGACAACGGAGGTAAGTCTCAGTGAGCAGACATGTTGTTTGCGTAACTGTTTTTTAAATTCACTGTGAACAGTCTCTGCCTGGATAATGAGCACAGTCAACTTTGAAGCACAACATGTACGTTCCCGGCTGGAACCACAGAGTGGATGGTGGATTTACAAACTGCAGCGGCCGGTGTGAACAACCTGTGGCTGGTTCAGGTAACAAATGCACTTTAGTTAAGAGGAAGAAAAGAATCTGTGAAATGTTAGTAAAGTAGGCTATTGTGGCTCAGAATCTTACTGATATGCTGAGTTTTAACATTTTTTGTCTTTCCAGATATGTTAGGTGATTAAATATTTCATATTTTCTAATTCTGTTGTTTGCATTAGGTTTAACCCATCCTGGTCCTGACAGGACTGTTGTCTGAGTCGTAAAACAAGCTCTCCTGTAGGATGTAAAACAAAAAGATAGTGACAAATGTCTAACTACTGTTGGATGGACCTCTACTTAACTGTTAAACTGGCAAAATGCACACTTCTCCAAACCTGAGGCCTGCACCATGAATTCATTTCAGAAAAAAGACACACAGAGGTGGTTGTCAGCTTGGTAAATTTACAGGCAAAAAAGCCAAACATCTTAAAAACAAGGAGATAATAAAACAACCAGAATAATAACCAGTATAATATGGTACATTTTGTGACTTTGCTGGCACGATGTCTGATCCTGTTAAACTGGAAACAGATTATTTTAGATTATTATTAAAAAATTTACCCATGACTGATGACTGAATGGTAACAGTAAGGCTTAGAACATTCTGTGACATCCTCCTCCTCCTCCTTCTTCTTCTGTTGCTTTTTTTGGCATGGGGGGGTGGGGGGGCTTTTTTTCAATCTATCACCTATATTTTTTATGTACTTTATTTGACCAATTTATCGTTTTTTTTACGTATATGACCATAATACACAGAAAATATTGTATGTACATAAGATGCGCAATTGTATTTTTGAAAACCTCAATGAACAAAAGTTTAAAAAAAAAACAAGATAAGTATCATTTTTGATAAACTTATTTAGAAGTTGAACACATAATTCTTCCTTAACTGCTTATACATTTCCTTATTTATGATATTACTGTTGGTTTATATTACATTATAATTAATTAGGATGAGTTAAATGCAGAGGACTTGCAATGTACAGCTATATGTGTGACAATAAAGACATCTTCTACATTCCTTTAAGACTGATTTAGTCCCCTTGGTGGCAGCATCTCTGAGTATGTGCCAGTCTGTGCGCTCAAAACAGTCTATGGGTAAAGCTTCGTCTGTCCACACACAGGTTGGCAGGAGAGACAGGAAATTATGTTCTCATTGTCCAAAATGGGCCAAAGTCTGCGACAGATGATAAACTTTGAGGTAATTTGGCTGAGTGCTGACAGTTGCAATTGCAAGCAAACTGCAAGCAAACACTTGTTTCATAGAAAATCATTAGAAATGAAATGGCTGCAGAACCTCCTTCCTAAATTTCCAAATACTAAAAGTCTTTGGATTGCATGGGAAGACATTACAGGAGGATATTAACTGCATCCGTTCTATTCTATCATTATCTTTTGTGGTTGATGGAAAGGAAAATGTGCTTAATAAGAAGGATGTTGTCAGGAAGGGCAGTTTTCACAGGAAACCCAGAAACAATGGGGTTACTAGTTAACTGCACAGCAGAAATAATGAGAGTGAGGCAGTGCTGGACTGAATGCAGCAGCAGGAGGTCTCATGGCCAACACTGCACCAATCCGTCATTGAGTATTTCTGATTCAACATCCTACAAAATCCTCACGCTGTAATGACACAAAACAACAGATGAAAGCTGCTCGTAAACCATGATATGTTAAAAACAGCATGTTGTTTTTTATTTAATAACAATAATATAAATCATATTTTGGAAGTTATAGACAGAAGATAAAGTCAGACGCACTGACCAGAGTAGTGGCGCGCGCGCACACACACACACACGCACACAAGCACTTTTAAAAATTAGACATTAGATTTTGATTTGATTTGTTTGTATGTGTCTTTGTTTTATCCTTCATTGCAACAATTGTTCTTTTTTTCTCTCTTTTCTTTTTTTTTGAGGGGCCATCAAAGTCAAATATCTTGGTTTCTGGGGAGTTCAGGTCTCTTTTTCTTTAGCTAAGCCCCCCCCCCAGCCTCTCTGTAACTTACTCAATGCTTAAAAAGCATCATCCATAAAAATGAATATTCATATATGACAGGTCACCTGATTCAGCCAGGGAATTTCTAATGCACCATGGTCCTGAAAACTCAAACCAAAGACAGTGAGGCTCAATAATATGTAACTATTCTGTATTAAAATGTCAAAAATGGACATGACAAATATTACATATATTTTTGAGTTGTGTGCTAACAATATTCCAGGTGTTTCCATCAACTTTCAAACTCAGAGAAATTATTATTTTTAATAAAGGGAACGGTCACTTGTTGCTAATGACGTTGCTATGCTGACTGATTAGTGTGAGCTCGGGTGACTGCTGGCTGATGTGCTGCGTTAAACATATTCCATCATTTCCTATTGTTGCTCTGTTAACTGTGAATTTTTGCATTTAAACCTCTATTAGTACTGCTTACGCACTCACTGTGACCCACAGTTGTTTTCACCTGCATCGTCTTTGCTAACTAATGTTATCTTTAGCCTAGCCGCTGACGCTGGCTTCCCTATCCCTCTAACTCTCCTTCCTTCTCTTATCCGGTGTGCCACATATTTAGCGATATTGGTAGATGTAATAAGTGCACGTTGGTTTATTTGTAGATCTGGAGGCGAGTCTTGGCAAATTGAATTGTCATCACCATGGAAAGTTATCTGCAGATAGCCAGGCACCAATAACCAGTCTGGACCAGTAACGTTTGCTCCTGTTAGCTGACCCCCTGCAGCCCTCGAGGAGCCAGGAGGCTGGGTGACAGTCTGGATTAATAAAATTAATAAAACTGACATGAAATAAAATTGATTTGACTTGACTTCCCCCAGACACACAGTGTAGAAGCAAAGTTATGCTGGGTCTGCTCTTACCAGTTAACATTACTGGGGACTGGCTAACTAACATTACAGCAGCTAACGAATGGTTTTCCATGGTGCAGAGCCGAACTTCTAATTCAATGAGCCTCCTCTAAACACAGTTAATAAATTACATTTATAAAGAGAGCGGACAAATAGCTGAACACATGACACACAGAGCAAGAGAGAGCAGGAGACAGCGTTGCCAGGTGGGAAATGTAGGATTATCGTACCAGAGACTCAAAATTATCGTATTTTGAGGGAAATTATCGTACACCCGCCATAACCAAAATAACAAGCCCACTGATGCGCTATAGTCAAATGTAGTCACTCTAGTGTTTAATAGCGTCCTACAGGCACTCACGGTTTCGTGGCGTCAGTACGGAACGGATTAACGGCAACTCACAGTTTCTCGCTCGAGTCGCTCGACTTCCTGCCTGTGAGCGTCTCGTGGGACGGGCGCAGATGACCATTCAGCCAATCAACGCATGGATGTCACTCGTATCTCGAGCTCAGCAAAGCACGATTGGCTGGTAACATGTCACATGGGAACAGATGCCTTCAGGGTTCACAAAAACACTCTCTGGCAGACAGTTTTGGCAGGCAATAATTTGAAATGGTCAAATTATCGTACACTTGTCCTTTTTTGGGATTATTGATCGTACATCGTACAGAGGGCCAAATTACCATACAAATACGATAATTATCGTACACCTGGCAACACTGGCAGGAGAGTAAGATGGAGTGAAAGAAACTATCGCTAACTGCTAAGCTAACACAAACACATTTAAACAGCTGCTTGCAATCAGGGGATCGACCTGGGAACCACTCGTAGCACAGGCTGCAGTGGCCCTTATTTTGTTACTGTTTCGATCAGAAGCTCCCTAGCAACGGAAAACACATATTGTGGGTTTAACAAATTTTTTTGGCATACAGTACAACCTTAGAACAGAGTAGGGGTGCCACGGTATGAAAATTTAACCTCACGGTTATTGTGACCAAAATTATCACGGTTTTCGGTATTATCACGGTATTTTTTTAAAAATGTGTTGAATATGTTCAGAAAGCATTGATAGTCCTACACAAAGTATAAAGTTCAAATGTT
>JAPQLA010000004.1:607844-620897 GCA_029822935.1 Naso vlamingii | reverse complement strand
CTACACCGCGGGCGCGGTAATCCACCCAGATAATATTTATTTTTCTAATTAAAACGGTAATTTTTATAGTCAACATTTTTATCGGGGTTTACCGCTACACCGGTAACCGTGACATCCCTAGAACAGAGTTCACATCCATGAACTCTGGGTTGTTACTGATAGGCCATGTGCTCACAGGATGATCCCATCGTGGGAATGATTATCTATCTCTGTGGTCACGTCCGGCATACCAGCTCCAGGTATTCAAAGACTGAGGCGTCATGAACTATGACTCTGACTTGCTGTGCCAGAGATGAAAACATATAATCCTCGGGGTGTGTGCGGTTCCTGCCTGTAGGCTGTAACACACCGTACTGGCATCATTACCACTGTGTTATCTCTTTGCTTTTGATGAAACAGGTACCAGCCTCTCCCCTTCTTCCTGATATTTTATGTGTGAGAGAAAACCTGTGGTGCCGTTGCCTTGGTTACCCTGCTGCTGGATTTTTCTTAATATTTCCTGTCCTCACTTAGCGTTGACTGTCTCTGAATAAACTGAAGGGGGCATGTCGTCATTTAATTTTCAGGTATGTGTCAGCCTGTGTGAGGTTCTCTGAATTTTGGTCTTCTCTCTTTTTCTGCAGTCTCATCTCTTTCTTCTCAGTTCAGTGGCTTCTCCCCCCGTATATCCCTTTAAATCTGTCCCACTTTCTTTTCATCAAAATACATTTGATTTTTTCCCTTTTTCAGTGTCTCCTCTTTCTTTCCTGGTGTTTTTGTACTGCACTCTACAGTTGACCTGAGACAGGGACAGACCTGAGGACAGTTGGCAGCAGTCTTGGTAATCAGACAGAGTAACAGGAGTTAGAAATAGAGGTTAGAGGGCAGCTTGTGAGTTAAATGCTGCATGCAGTCAGCATTTTTTTGTTGTTTATTTGTAACAGAGCCTGGCTGGATAGCTACATTAGTTATTTTTGTGAAACTAATCCAAGTCCTAGGGAATGAGTCCTTACCCCAAGTGAAGGAATTTAAGTATGTTGGGGTCTTGTTCAAGAGTGAGGGGACTATGGAGTGGGAATTTGGCTGGAGAGTTGAAGCTGCTGGAGTGGTTTTGCACTTGTGCTATGATGAAGAGAGAGCTGGACCAGGAGGCAAAGTTCTTGATCTACCAGTCAGTCTTCGTTCCTGCTCCCACCTGTGGCCATGAACGATGGGTTATGACCAAAGGAATGAGATTGTGGATGCAAGCAGCTGAAATGAGTTTCCTCAGGATGGTGGCTGGCATATCCTGTGATCCTAAATTTTTACCAGATGCATGTGTGGTCCATCTCCGCTCCACCACAGCAGCAGAGCTGATACATTTCAACTCGAACCAGTGTGTGAGCTTCCACAGGCTGCAGCAGCGTTGTGTTTCTACTCCGTCACAGCTCCTGTGATCTGGAGCTCTCTGCCGCAGATACGCAAGGCTTCTATTTCTGCCAGAAGCCAAAGCATAACACAGCAATTCAGCACAGAGCAGATCGAGCAGGACAGGAAGTCAGACACAGCTACAACATTAAAACATAAGGTTAACTTTCAGAATAAAACACTCTGCATTGATGCCAGAATATATTTCACTAAAATTCGTAAACAAAACGGCATTATGCACGGAGCCATGCCTGCAGCCAACAGGTCAGAGGTTTTCAGAGGCCGTGATTGTGCGCGATTCTGTAATTACTGTGAAATCTTGTTGGTCTTGTGACTCGAGCTGTCTGGTGGTGCTGTGCCGTGCTACGCTTTGAAACACAGCAGGTGGGTGTTGACGGGCGTTGCAGCACAGAGCAAACATGCAGTGGAACCGTTCTGGAGCACACACACAACCACTGGAATCCTGGGGGCAGGGATAAGATGAGAAGTTCAGTCATCCATGAGGAACTCAGAGTAGAGCCGCTGCTCCTTTGTGCTGAAAGGAGCCAGTTGAGGTGGTTTGGGCATCTGGTAAGGATGTCTTAACACAATTTTGCTGTGAACTCTTGCTTAAAGGTCCCCTTTGTAGAAATAGTTGATTTCGAGGTCTTATTCTCAGTTTGTCAATATTTACCAAACTGGAAAACCTAACTCGTCAAATTCTAACCAAAAGCATCAGTATTTGCCGAATTTGGAAATGTACAAACAGGACCTTTACGTACATCTTGACTTAATAATGGATGGTAACATTTTATTTGGATAGTCTACCTGCAGATAATTCATAGAGTATTTTTGTAACATTTGAGCAACATGTCAGTTGACATTTACCTAACCCTAAGCCTGACCTTAAGTATTTAACCATTTCATTAATCTTTGTTGAACATTCTGAAAACATTCAGCATAATTAAAAAAAAAAAAAACTATGAAAATGTTCAAGTAATATTCAGCAATGTATATACAAATATTCAACAGTTATGACAACAATGTTATCAACGACTGATATATTGTGTAAATGTTAAATATTCTGTAAACTGTCAGTAGGTGGACTTTCCAAATGAAGTGTAACCAAATGGATCAAATTACTGATTCAAGAGTTCACTTAAAGGCCCAGAACTGTGTTCTGATTATCTGGATTTCTTTGCAGCTGCATGATGCAGATGTTTCCAGTGAAAATGCTCTAATAAACCTGATGTGTACTACCTATTGAATACAAAACAGGAGACAAAGTATAAAAGCTGGAAGGAGACTAAAGCAAGTTTGGAGTAGGATGAATGCTGGACTTTGATCATTTTTATAATTACATCACTTATCAGATGAAAACAAATTTTAAACGCTGGGTATGTACATAAGAAAGTTTTTGCTACAAATTTGCTGAAATAAATTCAAAAGTTGTTCACAGCCAGTTCTGCTGCTTTTGGGTTGCCAGAAAAATCTTTCAGGTAGGATCTTTGACGTGCATGATGTTGGACACTATAACTGTATTGCTGACTCATTCATAGCCTTAACAATGAGTCACCATGACAGCAGAATTCATTAGTATGTCTTACTGCAACAAATAATGGAGCAGAGCGTGTTATCAGTTAGAGCTCTGCTGGTCCTGCTAAGGAAAATCAAAATGTTTGCTTAGTTAATATCCAAAATGTTTGACATTGTTTCAACTTATCATATAAAATAAAGACTTTGGAACAGCAACCTCGAAAGTCGGGTTTTAGTTTGTGTTTTCAGTTATTAAAATCAAATGTCGCCCTTAGAAAGGCTGTTTCCTTAAACATTCAAATGCTAAAACTGCATTAATTGAAATCCCACCAGAATGACCCCGTGAAAATCAGGTTGTCCTGTGTTGCATTTATCAGAAACTTGGATGTGCTTGATCAAAACTTGATATGTGAGTCTAACATGTTGCTTTATGACATTTCCTCAGAGTTATTTACTCAATATGCAGGTCCTTTACCTGTCTCTCTCTTTTTTCAATACACCCATGGACTATTCAGAAATAACTTTTGTAACTTTATAAACCTCACACAGGACACACACACTCTAGACGATGCTGCCAGACCGCTGGACCACACACCTGCCATTTGTCGTAACGATTTTACGGTGGCGATTCCACAGACACATGATCTCACAACAACTTCAACTTCGACTCGCCCAGCGTGGTCTCATCCTTAAACAGCCTCGTCTCACACTGAGTTGGGGGTTGTTGAATTTCAAAAGGTGTGCCCAAACAGTTTGTGGTGGTGTGTCGAATACTTCTCAGTTTCTCAGTTCATTTGTACCCAAAAAGGTCTTGCCTTGGTGTTGTGCTCTGCTGGACCCTCCAAAAAACTCCACCACAGGTGAAACCCGATGGGCTAATCAAGTCAAAGCACTACCACCACATGTGACGCCAGCACTCACCCTATCGCCTTCTCCACCTGAACCCCGCCTACTTCCTAACGGACATTACAAAATGAGAGTACTAGATCTACATCACAACACTAGCTCATTCAACAAAG
Organism: Naso vlamingii; assembly: GCA_029822935.1. Lineage (NCBI taxonomy): Eukaryota > Metazoa > Chordata > Actinopteri > Acanthuriformes > Acanthuridae > Naso > Naso vlamingii. Next base: position 616,977 of record JAPQLA010000004.1, on the reverse strand, counting down.
ATTTTTATTGTAATTTGTAACTGCTGTGTTTTGTTCTTTTTTATTACTTTTTTCATACCATTAAACCGTCCGTATCCCTCCTTTCTTATGTTTCTCTGTCATCCATCTCACCGACATCCTTCGCACACCTTCCTCGCTCTTCTTGTCTTCACTCTTAGACAACACTGCCAGTATCATATCTCGTCGGAGTGATGGTTTCAGCCAGGACAGGGACCAGAAATTCTTCAACCTGGTGCTGGTGGTGGCTGATGGTGGAGAGCCTCCACTGAGCAGCACAGCTACACTCTCTCTCAGGGTCTGTGTGTGTCAGAGGAACACAAGGGGGCGTACTGGCAGCAACGCCTGTCAGACCCAGGCATTTTTGTCCTCAGCTGGCCTCAGCACAGGGGCTTTTGTGGCCATTCTGCTGTGTATCATCATATTATTAGGTAAGTATGTGCCTGTCACTACATTTTTTTCTTTATTTCTACTTCCAGTAGCATATGCTAACATAGGCAGTGACTGTTCTTAAGGGCACAATTTTAATGGAATTTAAAAATCTGACAACACAGTGAAAATTGTTGCAGCCCACTTGTTGGTTTCGTACCTTTCATTGCCTCATTCACATCTTCCTGTCATTTAACAGAGGCCAATCAGTTTTTCCAGTGGAGGGAAAAGGACGACAGGTGGCAAACTAGTGGCCCCTTGTAGCTGTTCCACTTGCTGGTCATTGGATCATATATTAGTTGTATTTCTGGACCACTAGTGCAAACAGAAGTATTAATGGAATATTCCCCAAAGACATAGGGCCTCATTATTAACTTCTTTAGTCCTATTCCTATTGATAGAGACCATTTTCAGTTCATTTGATGCAGTACGTAGTTTGGATGGCTTGCCATTTAGCCATAAATGCTAATGCTAGCGCAAGTGCCTTTGTAAAGAGAAAAGGACTTTATTGAGACCAAAAAATAAACCCTATTCAAAACTTTTAATAGCAAAATATTTAATTATATTTTGTACTTCTAACAGTAATAACTGTATCATTAATGTAATAAATTTTTTTTTGACCCATTCACTCCAAACTTGGGTTGCTTTCCACTCATATAAGCACATGACATTATCATCTTTGCTCCCCTTCAAGAGTTAGGTAGACCAAGCTTCACATTTTGGTTACACTAACTGTTGTAGGCTTTTTTTTTTTCATGGAGTTTTGTCAATTGTCATAACATGACTTGAGTATAGAATTTCAGTCCTGTGAATAAAGGTGGACATAAACCGTAGGGGGTGTCCGTGGCCTCTTGTGTAGGATCTAAATTTCCTCCTTTGTCTTTTTCCAGTCATCCACCGACTTATGGTCAATGACCTCTAACCTTTACACAATGGATCCCTTGAGTGTTTGTCTACATACAACTGAAGTTTTCTCTGTTTTCAGTCTTCTGTCAGTCCAGAGTCCTTGTAGTTTCACCAGTCTAGTTTTCCCTAAGCTGTCACATGTGAAGTCATGATGACGTCATGTCTCTTGTTGTGCTAGTGAACAACTGAAGTTGTAGCAAGTACTGACTCCCATTATCCAATGGGGCCAACGCACCACCGTCGGGCTAATACCGAAGTAAATGGATGGTATTGTTGCAGATGGGTTTACTTTGGAGTTAGTTGAAAGTCCGCTGCATCTGATTTAGATTTTCTGTCTTTTTTTTTTTTTTTTTAAGTCATTGAAAAGTACTTAAGATTTGTTTTGTCTCACTTTCTTCATGTACTTGTCTTTTATCTTTCCTTTTGTCCCTTTTACCTATCCTGCTCATTTTTCTGCAGCTGTTGTGATACTGTTTACCCAGCTAAGAAATAAGAAAGCAAGCAAAGAACCCCTGATTCTCTCTGAAGAGGACATCAGAGAAAATGTGGTGACCTATGATGATGAGGGAGGTGGGGAGGAGGACACAGAGGCCTTTGACATCGCTGCACTCCGAAATCCAAAAGCCTCAGAACCTCGCAGGAAGTTCCAGACCTACCTCGGCTGTGGACCAAACCCATACAGAGATGAAGATGAGGCCGAGGATGAGGAGGAGGGGATTGTTGTGGTGAGGAGGAGGAAAGCACATGAGGTGGATTACAGAAACTACAGCCCAGAGTCAGAACCTGCCTGGTTCATCATTGACTGTGTTCCTCAAGAAATAAGCCGGTCAGCATCTTCGCTACTGCTCGATAGTCATGACATCATTCATCAGATTATCCAGCAGAAGGTTGCAGAAGCGAACTCTGACACACGGGGTCCACCATACGACTCACTTCAAACATATGCTTATGAAGGCCACGGGTCCTTAGCTGGGTCAGTCAGCTCTCTGAGCCTGTCCTCAGCAGTGCCAGAACTAAACTATGCTGACCTGAAAGACTGGGAGCCAGAGAGGCAAACATTAGAACGAGTTGTTGGAGAGCAGCTGCTTACAGGTCAAACTAACTCTAATGCCTAAACATGTTTTTTACCTTTTGGTCGGATTTGCTAAACTTTTTACTCGTGCCATTTAAACATTGCTGATGATGGAAAAGTATGACTACAAAAGCTGAAAATTAAAAACTTTGATATTGTGAAATCAGAGGATAAGTAAAGCCATTTTCCTGTAACAGCAGAGAAGAACACACAGGCTGGAGGGGGCTTTTGCGGATATCATCCTCATTCAAATGTTTTTCTGAAATGAAGGACAAAATGCATACTGAGAGAAGACCAGGGTTTTACAATGACATGTCATTTTGCAAATGGTTTTCCTTTTCTGTTCTGCTTGTTGTAAGTGTTGGTGGAAAAGGTACAGCTCATGCTAGGCCCAAAAGGATTCATCTTGATCTTGGTCTTAACTTTTAGTGAAACTCCAGTCATCTAAAAACTCTGAAAGAGCTGATACCAAATTTGCTTGAAGCACAACGAACCTTGTGGTTTGAGGTTTGGGTCACCAATCATCCACTAACTTAAATAATGCTAAATATGTATGCATGCATGTGGTGACACTGGTACACTAAAGTGTCAGCTCTCCAGGTGTTTGTTAGTGAGGTTTTGATGGTCATGCTCTAAGCCTTTCACCAAATTGCCAAGAATGTAAGGTGACCCTCATAACTGTTTTCCATTCAGAAACTAAACAACGTCAGCTATTATAAGTGGTTACCATACTTGCTGTCTGCAATGTAGGCAAAGCTTATATTAGTTTCAACCATCACTGTCTTGAAACTTGTTTGGGTCACTCTGCAGCTGTTCCTTATAAAGAGCTTGTGAGTTGGGTGGAGCGGGGAACACCAGCGGGAGGATTTCGGATGGAGCACAAAGCAGCTTTATTAACCTTATCTATCGCTCCCTCAGGCTCCAATTTCACTCTGGTACCATTCACACCATAAGTCTGAAGCACAGCAGACCAGGAATTACTTCTACGTGTTATTAATTGCTCAGCCACCCACATAAGGCCCCTATTTTCCATCAAAAAGCCCATGATGACAGCTTGGCCATGGAGTTTACAAAGAAGCTGAGAAGTCATACAGTGTACTATTCCTGTAAAACTAACAGGTCCATAAACAGCCTAAAATTTGTGGCTGTGCAGACTGTCCACGTGGAAAAATTGCCAACTGCACATGCTCTAGTGTATCATCGGTTGCTCCACACTCCGGTTCAGTTGTTACAACGACAACATTGACTTAGTGTGACGTCTGTCAGTCTTTGTTGTCAACAGTCCTCTTTAGGCCAGGCTTAGACTCTGTTGTGGCTTTTCAGAACAACTTTTTCACTTTTGAAAAAAGGAATGTTTTGACTTGTTGTAGAGTAGAAAACACTGATTCACAGCATGTGTCATTTCTTATTTCGCTAAGAATGTGCTCTCCTTCATGTCTGCAGAACCTTTATTTTTTCTCCTGTTGTCTTTGCCTGGTTGACACAGATTTAGTCGTAGCTGCAAGATTAGAAACGTTAGTCTGGCTTAAAAAAAATAAAAGGAGTGTAGCCAATAAAACTTCCTCTGTTATCTTTGGTTTATTCTGCTGTAATCTGCACATTGCACATCACCTATAGCCAGACTGGTGGGGACCTTTGTTTTCAGTATGAATGAAACCACATTCAAGTCTGCATGACCAGATGAGTATGCGGATGCCAGCAGGCATGTAAAGTGGAAAGCAGGCTATTAACAGGCCTTTACTGTTTACCCTCACTTGCAGTCTGCTTACCCACAATTAAAGTTTATTTTACTAACAGTTTTTAAAGCTGAATAAATAAAAGATGAAAGCTTTTTTTTTTTTTTTTTTTTTTTTAGTGTTCCAGTAAAGACCAGAAGCGCTGTTTTTGTGTCAGTGCAGAGCCGGTCTTAGCGCAGATCTAGGTGTATCTGTAATTTCATGCAGTGCAAGTGGCTCCTACGCCAAGTTGCTATTTTTGTGAACCAGGCTGCATTGAGCTGGGTGGAGCAGCACAAAAGAGGCTGGGTCAGTAAAGATGTGCTGGTGAAGTGCAAATCTGGAGTCATTTTGGTGGTGAATTTGCGCTTCTCGCCATCGCAAACCAGGTCTGAAGCGCAGTGCAGAGGGCGGAGCACTATTTTTGTGGCAAGAGCACACATTAACAGACTTACCCAAAATTCCACAGGCAGGTCTGGTGGATGTCTCCACATTTCATCTTATTTGTAGAAATAGGCAAAACATATTTATGAATGCAACCTTTTAATTTAATCATATAAAAATTTAACCGACTGTTGTCGATTGACTTGCATGTGAATCAGGCCATTGATGTGCTAATTAGTACCACACATCCACAATTAACTTAAATCCACACAGTGTTGTTGCAGCAAACAAAACTTTTATTAGGTTACTACTAGCTTCTCATCTTACATATTTTGAAACATTAAATTTATCAACAGCAGTCTGTGGAAATGAATTGTAACTGCAGTCACTTCGTCTGGTGCCACACTTGTTCAGTCATCTCCTCCCCGTTCACTTTAGTTCTCCCTTCATTTCACAGTGTACAGTTGTAAAAAAAACAACAAAAAAAAAAACAAGCATTACAAAGGAAACACACTCTCACGTTTACTTGACAAAACTCTTATGTGTGATATCACCTATAATGTATTTAATAAATCTGACATCACCACAGCTAAGGCCATTTAATTAATCACTGGACGGTAAATATGCAAACTCAAGCCTCCTGATGCATTTTATTTATTAACACCACAACATTAGTGATGATACGGGCGCATCGCTTGTCATCACTGTTGTTTGAAATAAATTGGACCCATCAGAAAAGTCTGTCACTTTCCTCCTGTGTAAAGTTTGGCTGTCACCCGTCGCTCCTTCTTCAGCCGAAATTGACGACATACTGCAGCGTCACAGTGGTCTTAAAGACAAAGAGAGGAGCTGATCTGATTGGCCATGATTAAAATCAGCTGTGACACACCTTCTAACTGTCACAGGTGCACCAGTGTCTCTGTTCACCAAATCACCAAAAAAGACTGACACACCAACTTGTGCTCCCTGTGCCTAGAACTTAGACCTGCGTCTGCGCTGCACCCAAACTCATTTAGAAAGTTTAAATATGTCATCTCAGATGTGATAAAAGGAGCGTAATTCAGTTCAAAAAAGTTTAATAAAGATAAATGAGAAGGGGTAAGCTAGTTAGGTTAATTTTAAATAAGGCACCTACTTTAGGTGAAACTGAAGAAAGAAAAATGGGCAGACCCCCCCCCGCACTGCTTGGTCCCAGTTTTCCAGTGAGCACATTGCAATCGTAACTCCAGACATTGCTCACAAATTTGCCTGGATAGGCTTTACATATTATGGATGATACTACAAAAATGTTGCTGATTGCCTGAGTAGTACCACAAGTAATTATGGAGCAGTAAACTGTGAGCGAAAGCTATTGCTAACACATTAAAGGAAAATTTTTGAATTTTTGACTGGTAACCTAATTTCAACTTCTCCAGTCCTATTCCTACTCATAGAGATCATTTTCAGCTCATTTGATGCAGTATGGAGTTTGGACAGCTTGTTGTTTAGCTGCGAATGCTAATGCTAATTCACGTCAATAGGACTTGTAGCATTCTCTGCCAATTTCTGATTTAAACACTCCACATAGCACCCAAACCAAGTCAAATGTATGAAAGATCTATTGAGGTGAAATCGAGTATTTGTAGAATAATTTCAGAAGTCAAACTATGGCTGAATTTTTGTAATTTTTGGCTTAGAAGCAACAGGAAGTAAATAGTTTGGCAGCTTCCTGCTGCTATTACTGCTAAGCAGAGCCACAAATTAAAGAAATTCAGCTGTAGTTTGACTTCTAAAGTTATTGTGAATGCTTGAATTCGCCTCAGTAGACTGTTGTCATATTCGGCTTGCTTTGGATGCACTGTGGAGTGTCTCATCAGAGTTTGGTAGAGAATGCCACAGGTCCTTTTGACTTGCAGTAGCATTAGCATTTGCAGCTAAACAGCGAGCCGTCCATTCTCAGTACTGCATCAAATGAGCTGAAAATAGTCTCTATCAAAAGGGATTGGAAGTGGAGAAGCCAAAAATGAGGCCTTATTTTAAAAATTCAGGAATATTCCTATAAGGTTTTTTTTTTTTTTTTTTAAGTTCTTACACTGGAAAAAATGCTATTTGCCGACTGCTCAACCTCCATTTCACATCTGTCAAAACAGCTGCTAGGTATACATTTGTGAGAATGAAAGTTATGGACAGAGAGAGTGACAGTGGTACAAGAGGAATACTTGGCAACACTGACCAGTTAATATTTTTGGTTTAAGTTCCATTAAAAACTCCAAACGTGGATCCCCCCACCTTTTATTCTTCCTGTAACTCTCCGAGTAACTTTGGTAAATTCTGGGAATCTAAGAAATTTTTTGCACATCTCTTCACTGGGCTCAAATCAGCGAAAGGGCTTTTCAAAACTTTTTACAAGTGGAATAAATGAATAACTCCACAGTAAAATGATCAGGAAGATGGACAAAATCAAGCTTATTTTCCCTCGTGTATTTCTACCTGTAAATAAAAGACTACTGATTCCAGAAAAGCAGTTTGGTTATGTGCTTTGATCCATATGTGTAATCTTTGGAAAGTGTTTTGACTAATATTCCATTATTAGATCTGGTGTGGCAGATGGCCCATATGAGGTTCTCATGACGCATTAAATGAATAAATATGTGTTTTCCTTGCACATCATCTGACCCTATGCTTCTGTTTTGAAAAAATCTTTACTTTTTTCTCTCTGTCTTTACCTTTGCACTTGATTAACAGGAAAAATAAATACCTCACACAAAGTGTCTGTTTTCAATCGAGGCACAGTAACGTTTTATGTGTAAAAAATGGCTTGAAATGTGTTGAAATGCAGTTTTTACACAGAGAGGTTTATAAAACTGCTAAGGAAATTGTTTTCCTATTGGTGTAGCTACACAGTTCATCTCTGGAGACCCATTAAGGGACATAAATCACCAGCAAAGTATTTTGTACACAAAAAGCTTTTCCAGTGATTAATGCAGTCTTTTCATGGCCTATGGTAACAATCCAAAAAAACATGGTTGTTATTTAAAATAGGCTGAGCTATTTAACACTGAGATATCCTTCCAGCCTCATCGTGCCTTTTTACTTTTACTCAAGCGTACTGAAGCATGAAAAATGACCAAGTTCCATCTTCATTATTTTGGCTTCAGGCAGTTTGTTCTTCATGTTCAGAGAGGAGAGCTTGAGCTGCCTGACCTCATGGAGTTAGTGGATCCTTGAGTTGCAGTATGCAGATGACTGTGCTCTTGTGGCCGCTTTCCACAGGATCTTCAGTCCATCCTCGCTGTGGCTGTTCAGGCCTACAGCAGGATGGGTCTTCTGTCAACATCAGCAAGAAAGAAGTGGTTTGCCAGTGGAGTTTCAGTATCCCACACACGCCGCCTGTCTTCACCATCAACCACAAACCACTAACAATAACTCCTTCCTTCAAATTTCTCAGCAGTGTCCTTTCCAAGGACTGCAGCATCGACCACAAAGCTCAAAACCCCATCAGGTGAGCGTCAGCTGCCTCTGGGACACTGCGGCACCGGGTTTTCAGAACAACAACCTCCACCTGCTCCACCTGCACACACAGGTTGCTGATTATGAAGCTGTCTGCATCACCACCCTCCTCTACAGCTATGAAGCATGGGTCACATAAAGCCATCACATTGAGTCCCTGAAGCGCCTCCATATAAGATGCCTACAGCGCATTACAGCGATCGTGTGCCTCATATGGGAATACTTGCAAAAACCAACTTTTGAGGCCACAATCACCTGGCACTAGCTGCACTGGCTCAGACGTGATCCAAATGCCACCAGACCGACTGCCCCTCACAGTGCTGTATGGTCAGTTACAACATGGTCGGCGTTTGGCAGGAGGGCAGGAGAAGAGGCGCAGGAACCAACTGAAGACCTCACTGAGGAAGTGTAACTTCAGGCCCGAGGACCAGAAGGCTGCTGTGACTCCTGGCGGCAGCACTGCCTCGACTGAAAACGTAAACTGGAGGAGGATAGGACTAACAGAACAGAACAGAGACCCAGGAGAAAGACACCCATAGTTGTCAGTACCACCACTGTAACTCACACATGTCCTTCCTGCAATAAAATATGTGGATCCAGGATTGGACTCTTTAACCATCTAACACTGATTTCTGACTTTCTAACTTCATTGTCCAGACTTACTATCAGCGACATCGCAGCAGTAGGAGCGGCTGAGTCGGTTCTTGACAGGCGGGGGGCAGAAACAGAAGGACGTCAGCGTAGATTTTGACCAATCAAAGTAATCCAGAGGTGGATGCTCAATGCCCTTGGCTTAAATAGAGCCAAGGCGAGCGATATTTCTAGCAGGTGACACATTGTTGCGGTTGGTTAGGACGTCCTCAAAGAAAAAAATGAAATGCTGTTCATTTGCTCGCTCAGTCGCGTCGCATCTAGTTAGAAACAGTTAAAAAACCCAGGGATAAGGACATAAGCATGGATGTATTATAAGAACTGGATACCGGACCAGAAAATGGCCGCCGTTCATTTCAATGAAAGTTGCTCGCCTGGCGCATACGTCGAAAAAGTTCCTGACCTCCGGGTTTACTTCCGCGTTATGCGGCCCATAGAGACTGCACAGTAGAGTCACCCCCCATGATGCTCTGGGGCCTCCCATCATGCC